>CM076579.1:169479900-169671278 GCA_034641835.2 Pinus albicaulis
TTTATGTCAACTATAGATGACCAAGGTAAGAAGAATTTGGTAAATGATGCAAAAGCAAATAATATTATTATTAGTGGAATTATTGAATTTTCTTATCATAAGGTGTTGAGTTGTAAAATTGCCAAAAATGTATGGGACAAGCTTGAGAATATATATGCAGGTGACTCAAATGTCAAAGAAGCAAAGCTTCAAATCTATAGAGAAAAATTTGAGCAACTCACAATGAAAGAAGATTGCAACATTGTTGCATAATTCCAATACATTGATGAAATAACCAACACTTTGGAATGATTGGGAGAGCCAAAGTTGACGAGAAGACTATTATACGGAAGATTCAACCGAAAGGTATTGGTCTTAGAATATAGTGCAAAATCTGGACAAAACTCAGCAAAGATGAATTACATGGAGTTCTCATAGAATATGAAATGAGACTTGATGAAGAAGAGGGTACTTCGCATCTAGAAAACTGCGTTCGTTGCATATAAGAAAACCAATAAGGATAAACAACCTTCAATTGAAAATACATGCACCCGCAAGTATGAAGAAAAAAAGAGATGATGAAGAAGATCTTTCAGATGAAGAATATGCTTACTTCATGAGAAAACTAAAAATTGGTAAGGGAAAATTCAAAGGTAAAATTCCATTGATATGTTTCATCTGTAATGAGGTTGGGCATTTTGTAGAAAAATATCCAAATAGAAAGTAATGGAAACTCAAAAGGAAAGAAAGGATTCAAGAAATTCAACAAGCAAGGATCCAAAAGGAACTTTCTCTCTAAATAATATAGCTCATCATCCGATGAAGACAATGACAGTGAAGAAGAAGCCAAATGAGAGAGTATTGTTTATGGCCAAGAACAATAAACAAGAGGTATCAAACAACAAAGAAGAGGGATGGACCATAGAATAATTTTATGAGGAAGCAATCAAGCTTATAAAAGATCTCAAGGTGGAGAAGAGTCATTCTAATACTCTTGAAGAACAAGTTCAAGTTCTCAAAATTGAAGTTGAAGAACACAAATACATTGAAGAGTGACTTCAAAATAAGTTGAAATAAAGCAACCAAGAGAGGGAAGAATTAGAAGCCAAATTAGTCTCATTTAGTGTGAGGAAGTGAAGAAAGGAAAAACAATCCAAAAACTATGCCAACAACTCAAGGGCATTGGAAGAACTCATCAAAAATCAACCATCTTACAATGACAAAACTGGCATTGGTTACAAAGGAGAAGAAGCATGACCTTCTACAAAAAAACACAATGAACCTATGAGATCCGACATGCATGTAGACTTCATTGGACAAGATTCGCAAGAATAGCCTTGGAAGACAATTCCTCGATGAAAATTTTCCATCCAAGTACCAACATATTTTTTATGGCTACTATTATTCATGTGGAAAATTTTGGTCATAAAGTCAGTAGAATGTCGACGTACCCTAGGAACGAATAAAATTCCGGGGAGATCCGTCAAATATGAACCTACCAAGGATCAAATGAAACATCAATAGATTTGAACATTTAAGAAATAATATTGAATGTTACAAATGTCGAAAATTTGGACACATAGTCGAAGATCGTAGAATTGAAAATCCTCCCGTGAGGAATCTTCAAACCCACGTAATGAACGAAACATGGAAGAAGAAGAAGAATGATAATTGTGCTCTCGGTTTCAAAGCTCAAAAGAACAAAGATGTGTGGTATGTTGATAGCAGTTTGCTCAACGCATATGACTAGAGATAGAAATAAATTTCTATCTCTGAAAGAGAAGAAGGATGGAAACGTGTCCTTTGGAAATGATGGATCTTCAAATGTTATAGGTTCGAGTCTTGTCACTCTTAGAAGAAAAAATGCTCTAGCCAAGAATGTTCTATTGATTGAGAACATGAATTACAATCTGCTCAGTGTTGGAAAAATGTGTTTTCAAGGACACACAATACTATTCAACTCCACGAAATGTGAAATCATGAAAGGCGTGTATGGTGAAATTGTTGGTACAGCAAGTGGAGCTCCGAAACGACATATATTTTGTGGATGAAGCAACTAAAGCATGTATAATAGCTAAAGAGGATGATACAATAATTGGTAGCAATGATGATCGACTAAGTAAGAAGTTTGCTACAAAGGTGGAAATTGATTTCTGAGATGTCTTTACTTGGTGAGTTGACATACTTCTTAGGGATTCAAATATCTCAACAATATAAAGAAATATTTATATGTCAAAGCCATGTACATCAAGGAAATGCTCAAAAAAATTCAAAATGGAAGATTGTGAACCCATCCTTACTCCAAATGGTAACGAAAGTTGCAAATTGAGCAAAGACGACTCATCCAAGGATGTGGATCAAAGGTTGCATAGATCTATCATTAGTAGTCTTCTATATGTAATAGGCTCTCCCGACGAGACATTATGCAAGTAGTTGGACAAGTAGAAAGATTACAAGCAACACCAAAAAGAATCACATATTAAATATTCACCAACATTGGAAAATCTTCGCGAAGCTTGGGATTCTCCCAAGTTCTCATTAGATTTTCCTTTTTTCGGAATATAAAGGGGGAGTGGAAGTAGATTACAAGTCTACAGGGAAGGTTGTGTGTTAGGGGGAGTGGAAGTGTGTACATGTCAACGGGATGGTTGTGTGTCATTGGGGAGTTACCCTTTTCCATTGATGTCAAAGGGGGTAGAACGTTTTAGGAATAGGTGTCATGATTGCATGGGGAGTACATGTGTTTCCATCAATGCCAAAGGGGGAGATTGTTGATCAACGGTTGTCATTGATGTCAAACCCAAGAAGCACCAGAGGATAACCCAATATTGCATGGGAAATTTTACCTAAAAAATTAATATATTCTAGGGTCAATAATGCTTTTGATGGTTTCTACTTATCGAGAATGTTTCCGTTGATATATGGAACACCATGTAATTCTTCACGGTTTGAGAGATATTCGTGTTTGAAGTTTGTACCCCCAGGTTAGTGGGCTAAAACCCCATGGGGTTGGGGGAATGGGTCACTAAAAAGTCATAATTACTATTTTTTTAAGCTCCTAAAATCCCTCCCACGTTCACTTGTTGAATTCTCTCTCAACTTAATAATTTATATAAATTGTGATCTTCATTTCCTCCTTAGGTAAGGGATTTCGCTATCCGAAATATGTCATCGTGGCATGTTCGCTCTAACATTTTTTTATACAGAAAGTTTCAGAAGCTGAATTTTTTTTATGAGGTGAACCCGAAAATCCTAAGGAAGCTTTCTGTAAAAAATTTTCAGATCAAGGTGCGTGACATGTTTTGGAGATATGATCTATGGAATTTAGGGTTTTTGTAGGCTCCCTGAAATTCACATCAAAGAAGTGACCTTGGTAAGATCATCATAACTCTCTCTTTCGAGTATCGGATTGAAATTTCATAAAAATTGGCATATAGTGCACTGTCTTTAGTTCTCTCTCTATCAATTTCAAATCCAAATGAATAAACAGTGACACTTGGCATGCCATACAAGTGCACTATCTCTGAAACAGATCCATAATTAGGGCATTATGAGAGATTGGGTATAAATCTCTCTTGAAGAATCAAAATTAGGTCAGACATGTGGCACTAGAAAAATGACTTAGAGTAATACTACAGACTAAAAATCAGATATTGAGGATCTCGAAATAATATAGATACACCAGATTAAATATCGAGCTCCTAGAAGGCGAAAGAAAAAGCTAGATCATGTGTTGTCAAGGGTTGCAAAGCACCAGAATTTCTAGGGAAGAAAAGCAAAGAAAGGTGCAATAGAGGGTAGCATGAAAATAGCATCAACCAACGTGCATAACGAGTAGCAAGAAGTTCAGTCCTATGAAGTCTTCAAGTGGGTAGCACTCGCATACAATCATTGTACATGTAAAGTCATTGTAAATACATTATTGTAAAAATTGTACTAGCGTCTATCTGCCAATGGTTGAAGAGGCAGGTGTTGGGAGGTCTAGGATCATCATTAGGTGGTTGTGTAAAATTTTGGGGTTATGTCATAGTCTAGTATATATTCTTCTTCGACATCATTCTATATCATTGTAAAGTTGATCATTTTCCTTGGTACGAGAGTCCATTCTTATTTTTATTCTTCTATAGGGTGGTAGGGTGGTGCTAGGGTGAGTTGTAGCTCATTGGGTGTTGGGGGCATCCATTTCAGTTGACTATTGAAGAATATTGGTCATTGGAGCGTCCATCCAGTGGGAGCTAGAGAAGAATTCTTTTGTAGATTCTAGGAATTTGGAGCTTTATTTTCAATTGGATGTTGAATATTAAAGGATTATTAGAAAAGCATTAGGTGGTTTTTGTCCCGTAGTGGGCTTCCACCTTAAAGCTGTGTTCCTCTTGTTTACTAATATCATTTGTACAAACAATGATAATAATTGAAGATTAACTAATGCTCAAATTGAAGGGAATATTGATTCACGCCCCCCCACGGATTTCGAACAATTGGTATCGAGGGCTTCGTTCCTTCAATAACAGTTTAACATCCGGAAGGAGGTCATGGAGCATACCAAGAATGGTGTAACTCTATTCAATGAAAATAATTATGCACTTTGGAAAGGAAGAATGGAGGTCTATCTCCTCGCTGCAATTTTATGAAGTATGGGACAGCTAGTTCAAAATGGATTTACATCAACTACGGATGAACAAGGTAAGAAGAATTTGGTAAATGATGCAAAAAGAAAATAATATTATTATCGGTGGAATTATTGAATCATGCTTATCATAAGGTGTTGGGTTGTACAAACTACCAAAAACGTATGGGACAAGCTTGAGAATATATATGCAGAGTGACTCAAATGTCAAAGAAGCAAAGCTTCAAATCTATAGAGAAAAAATTTTGAGAAACTCACAATGAAAGAAGATTGCAACATTGTTGCATACTTACAATAGGTTGATGAAATAACCAATACTCTAGAAGGATTGGGAGAGCCGATTGACGAGAAGACTATTATACGGAAGATTCTTTAGAACATTACTAGGGAGATTTCAACCCAAAGGTATTGGTCTTAGAATATAGTGCAAAATCTGGACAAACTCAAGCAAAGAGGAATTACATGGAGTTCTCATAGCACATGAAATGAGACTTGATGAACAAGAGAGTACTTCGCATCTAGAAACTACATTTGTTGCATCTAAGAAAACCAATAAGGATAAACAACCTTCAATTGAAAAGACATGCACCTGCAAGTGTGAATAAAAGTGAGATAATGAAGAAGGTATTTCAGATGAAGAATATGCTTACTTCACGATAAAACTAAAAATTGGTAAGGGAAAATTCAAAGGTAAACTTCCATTGATATGTTTCCGCTATAATGAGGTTGGGAATTTTGTAGCAAAATATCCAAGAAGAAGTAATGGCAACTCAAAATGAAAGAAAGGCTTGAAGAAATTCAACAAGCAAGGATCCAAAAGGAACTTTTTCTCTAAAGAAGATAGCTCATCATCTGATGAAGACAATGACAGTGAAGAATAAGCCAATGAGAGAGTATTGTTTATGGAAAAGAAAAATAAACAAGAGGTATCAAACAACAAAGAAGAGGGATGGACCATAGAATACTTTTATGAGGAAGCAATCAAGCTTATAAAAGATCTCAAGGTGGAGAATATTTGTTCCAATACTCTTGAATAACAAGTTCAAGGTCTCAAAATTGATGTTGAAGAACACAAATACATTGAAGAGTCACTTCAAAAGAAGTTGAAAGAAAGAAACCAAGAAAGGGAAGAATTAGAAGCCGAATTAGTCTCATTGTGTGAGGAAGTGAAGAAAGGAAAAAACAATCCAAAACTATGCCAACAACTCAAGGGAATTGGAAGAACTCATCAACAATCAATTATCTTACAACGACAAAAGCTGGCATCAGTTACAAAGAAGAAGAAGTAGGACCTTCTACAACAAAATACAACGAACCTATGAGATCCGACATGCATGTAGACTTCATTGGACAATATTCGCAAGAATAGCCTTCGAAGACAATTCCTAGATGAAAATTTCCATCCAGGTACAACCATATTTTTTTATGGCTACTATTATTCATGTGGAAAAATTTGGTCATAAAGCTATAGAATGTCGCACGTACCCTAGGAACGAAATACAATTACGGGAGATCTCATCAAATATGAAATTACCAGGGGCTCGAGCGAAACATCAATAGATTTGAACATTTAAGAAATAATATTGAATGTTACAAATGTCGAAAACTTTGGACACATAGTCGAAGACTGCAGACTTGAAAATCCTCCGAGAGGAATCTTCAAATCCCATAGAACGAACAAACATTGAAGAAGAAAAAATAATGATAATTATGCTCTCGGTTTCAAAGCTCAAAAGAACAAATATGTGTGGTATGTTGATAGCGAGCTTGCTCAAGGCATATGACTAGAGATATAAATAAATTTGTATCTCCGAAAGAGAATAAGGATGGAAATGTGTCGTTTGGAAATGATGGATTTTCAAATGTTATAGGATCAAGTACTATCACTCTCGGAAGCAAAAAATGTTTCTAGCCAAGAATGTTCTATTGATTGAAAACATGAATCACAATCTGCTCAATGTTGGACAAATGTGTTCTCAAGGACACACAATACTATTTAGCTCCACGAAATGTGAAATCAGGAAAGTCGTGTATTGTGAAATTGAATTTTTTTATGAGGTGAAGTCTGAAATCCTACGGAAGCTTCTGTAAAAATTTTAGATCAAGGTGCGTAAATAGTTTTGGAGATATGATCTATGGAA
The DNA here is from genome assembly GCA_034641835.2 of Pinus albicaulis. NCBI lineage: Eukaryota > Viridiplantae > Streptophyta > Pinopsida > Pinales > Pinaceae > Pinus > Pinus albicaulis. The sequence goes on from CM076579.1 coordinate 169,486,648, forward strand.
GTCGTGGGTTTTTGTAGGCTCTCGAAATTCACATCAAAGAAGTGACCTTGGGAAGATTGTCATAACTCTCTCTCCGAGTATCGGATTGAAATTTCGTAAAAATTCAGCGGATAGTGCACGTATTTAGTTTTTTTTCTCTATCAATTTTCAGAGCCAAATGAAGAAAAAAGTGACATGTGGCATGCCGTACAAGTGCACTTTTCTGAAACAGATCCATAATTAGAGCATTGTGAGAGATTGGGTATAACTCTCTCTTGAAGAATCCAAATTGGGTAAGACCCGTGGCACTGGGAAATATGACTCGGAGTAATACTACAAGACTGAAAATCAGATATTGAGGATCTAAAATACTATAGATACACCGGATTAAATATGCGAGCTCCTAGAAGGCAAAGAAAAAAGCTAGATCATGTCGTTGTCAAGGGTTGCAAAGCACCAGACTTTCTAGGCGAGAAAATGAAAAGCAAGGTGTAGCAGAGTGTAGCATGAAAATAGCATCAACCAAGGTGCATAACGATAGTAAGAAGTTCATCCTATGAAGTATTCAAGTGGGCATCACTGCATACAATCATTGTAAAGGTATCATTGTACTAAGTCATTGTAAATACATTATTGTAAAGATTGTACTAGTGTCTATCTACCAAGGGTTGAAGAGGCGGTGTTGGGAGGTCTAGGATCATCATTAGGTGGTTGTGTCAAATTTGGGGTTATTGTCTAGTATATATTCTTCTTCTACATCATTCTATATCATTTGTAAAGTGAACCATTTTCCTTGGTACAAGATTCCATTCTTATTTTATTCTTTTTATAGGGTGGTAGGGTGGTGCTAGGGTGAGTTGTAGCTCATTGGGTGTTGGGGGCATCCATTCATTTGACTACTGAATAATATTCGGCATTCGAGCATCCATCCAGTGGGAGCTGGGGAAGAATTCTTTTGTAGATTATAGGAAGTTGGAGCTTTATTTTCAATTGGAGTTGAATATTAAAGAATTATTAGAAAAGCATTAGGTGGTTTTTCTCCCGGAGTGGGTTTCCACCTTAAAAACTATGTGCATTTATGTTCCTCTTGTTTGCTGCTATCATTGTAAAAACACTGATAATAATTGAAGATTAACTAATTCTCTAATTGAAAGAAATACTGATTCACCCCCCCTCTTAGATGTATAACAAAGAAGGGAAGGTCGGAGATGGAATTATTTTTTTCATTACCATTTCCATATGTGATTAGATGCACATTGGGAGTGTTCCCTGGAAGGAAAACATACATATGATTATAGCGTTGGACAATGGATGCAACTTTAGCTCTAACAGTGGATTTTGTAATTCCTAGGAAGAAAGTTAATCCTGGTACTACTTTGAGGGTGGAGGTGTCTGGATTCCCTTGTTGCAGATGTAGGCATGGTATCCTTTTATTTTTTGGTTGATGAAATTTGCATATGTGTATATTATTGTAAATATTATATCCTTTTGCATCGATAAAGATGCATAGACAATATGGTTGTATATATGGATGTCATTTTAAATACCGCAACACATTGTGTTATAAATATCCAGAAGCAGTATGTTTTATTTTAAGTGGTTTGTTGTTTCTTAGCTGTCATTAACACTGATGATGGTGTTCCCCCAAGGGGGAGGGTTCTGTAATTGGTGTGGGTTAAAATTTCATGTAATGAAATTCAATAAATGAAAAAATAAGGTCATGCTTAATAGACACTTATTCCAAGCTCAATGGTGGGAAAGATATCCTAGTGGGTGTTCATTTTGGCTATTATGGCTAAGGAAATTGGAAAAGGAAATGGCTAAGGAATTAAGGAGGAAAAAAATATTTTTGGCACATTTATTTATGGAACTAGTAGAAAATAGGAGAAAAGGTGGAAGGTCACATGTTGCATGTGAGGATGAAAATGAAGAAAATAGAGGTGTCACTAATAAAAATTCCTTTGAGGATCAATTGGAAATATTTTTGGTTCAAGGTTTTTTTAGTTAAGTTTTTTAGCTCTGTCATTATTCTCTCTCTCACACTCGATGACATAGGGTTTTCTTTGAGCATTTCAGCATTGTGCGAAGGAGGAGGAAAGAAAGCAACGAAAGGACGGGGAAAGGAATGGAAAGCAAGGATCAAGCAAGGAATATTTGGGTCTAATAGATTTAGTAGGTGCAGCTAACATATTGTATGTGTGATTTCCTAGTTTATTTTGACATGCATGGCTTATGCATGTTGGTATTTGGTTCTCTTGTTGTCGATGGCATGGTTTTTTCAGGTTATGGTAGTGTTTTTCAGACTTGCCTTGCCTTATGGTGTGTTAGTATTTTTAGCTTGGTTTTAATATTTGAAATGGTTGGATGGATTTCAAAATTTGTGGGGGACATGGTCTTGGGTTCACTCCCAAATTCCTAGGAATCCCTTGATCGGTTTTGGCACCAAACATGGTAAAGCATGAGGGAGGTGTCTCGGGTTAGGTCCTAGTTAGTCGCAACTGGATTGCAGTAAATCTTGAGAGACAAGGAGATAGAAAATTCCTCAAGGATAATGATGCATTCTGAATCACATTTGAATTTTGGTTCAATTTGTGATCAGAGCACCAGTTTGGTGTGATCATGATATGGTGAGGGTGGAGGTGGATTAACATATGGATTCAATTCATTCTTTTTGGATTGGTTTATCCATGAGATACCACATTCATGACTGGAATATGGCATGAGGGTGGTGACACAAGAGATATTTTTCTCAACCATGTCTATGGTCAGGTGGTATGTGGATGTCCCAAACCTGGATGATTATTTCCTCTATTTAATGGAAGGTAAGCACTCTTGATCTTGTAGCTATTAATGTGTGTATTTAGTGGGTTTTATCTCACTGTTATTTCCCTGGTTTGGTTCTAGTTATAATAATTCTTAAATGAATGGCTCATGTCATGGTTATTTCATGTATTTACCTGTAATTGTTAAAATAATGGATGAAAAACCTAATTTATGTCATATATTTTCAAGGAAGAAGGTAGTGATACTTCTTATACAGTTTCCTAAGAGTTTTTAGTCATTCATGCTCTTCCTTGTATCGTAGACCTACAGATTTCATTCATTCCAAGTGTTTGAGAGAATGTCAGTCCTGGTTGGGGATGGTCATGAAGAGTCCTTGAGTCATTTTTTGGTTATTTGGCTTTGTGATCATTGGTTTAATGATTTCTGAAAGATATAGGATGATCTGGACAATGTATGGGATTATGAGCTTAAAACGTACGTTAAATCCAACTAACGCAGGAACAATTTTAGGTAATTTAGTCTCTGGACGCACATATGCTTATCTCATGGGAGAGTCCAGAGCCTCCCAGACTCACCCTTTCCCATTTGGAGGGATAATTGGAGGGTTTGAAGTCCTAAAAGTTAGTGGGGCCTATGGATAAGTGAGTCTAATGGTTGGGATAGCCTCTAGGGGTCCTATAGTAGGTGTGGGGATTTTGTGTTATGGTTTTCCATGTCAATTCCACTTGTGTGTTGTGTCTGCTCTTAACTACCCTCAAATCATGTTTACCCCAGTTGGTCAATTACTTGGGTAGATGTGAGGGGAGGTATACATTACAAGAGAAAAGTGAAAAAGATCCTTGCAAAGGCTAAATAGAGTGAAAGTGACATATGCTAGAGTGAAGCTAACATGAAAACGACACTTGTTGAAGTGAAAGCAAGAAAAAATTAAAATCAAGAATGTGAAAGCGACACTTGAAAAAAAAAAGGTGCACCAAATAAACAACTGAGAAAAATCACCAAAATAGATGTAGCATTGCAATCAAATTGAGGAAGATTGTCATGAAATATTTCATACTTAATTCCAACACATTTTGCGCAATACACTATGCTTATGGATTGTGTAGCCATTGTCGCTAGTGATTGTGCAAGCCCTACCTTCATGATTTGTGCAATATTTATCTCAACTTGCATAAAAAGATGATTGATTTGTAATTCATCGAAGATCGAATATGTGTGACAAAGTGACTTTGACACAAAAAATAATAATTACTAATTTAAAAAACATTAGATGACCATGAAGTGACCATGGAACAAAAAATTAGAAGATCTTTTATAGGCGTGAAAATTCATAGGCAAGAAAAATTTTGGAAGTTTTTTGTCGCAAGGATAACACATGTTCTTAGAAAAAATATTCAATCTATTTTAAAGTGAAATCACCTCCTCTGGCTAATATGAGTAATTTGATCTTCATATATTTTCAATTCCCAATCTATCCCTTAAATATTTTCAATTTTCTCAAGGACTCGTATTTTTCTTTTAATATCATGATCCATGTGGCTCTAGTGAAATCATCAATGAAAGAATTAAAATACCTTTTACCTCTCACAAGTCATGCTTAGGTTGGGCCAAATATGTAATTATGAACCAACTCTAGAGGTCTGTATTTGGAACAATCCTTTGATCTTAATTGCACCATTGTCTATTTACCACAGTAACAGGACTTACATATTAAGCTATTTGGTTGTTAAAGTTTTGATAACCCCCATACTACCTCTTTTTTTATGACCTTCAACCAAACTATTAAAGTTAACATGAATGATCCCTCTATGCCAAATCCATGTCCCATGATATTTTTTCAAATAAAATTTTTCTCTGGAATCATCAAAGACATAAACATTGTTTGGAGTGCTGAGTTATTTTCAAACTAGCTTTCCCTTCTCTACCATTTTGATTTGAAAATCAATTTTCGAAAAATGGTATTATAGGCATGTTGTAGGGAAAACCAAACACCCACCCAATTACATCAAATAATGGGGACCCTTTCCATTAATTTTTGACTAAGCATATTTCATGATTTTCACTTAAGTTAATTGTGTTAAAATTTTGTCATTTTCATTTTTATCGGTTTTCTATTTTAATTGTTTTAATGACTCTGACTTTTCACGAGCTTTCCAAATGTAATTCTTATGCCTCATTTTGTCAACCAATTTGTAAATGCCACTTCTGTCAAGTTTAATCATTTTTTTGCAAGGGTTAAGGAAATGTATAAAAATGTATATTATTTCAATTTTTGCAATTAAAATTCACTAGAAATATTAAATTTTTCTTAATCCCTAAAATGTCAAAATCCATAAATACCGAAATATTGAAATAGAAAAATGGCGAAATCCCAAAATGGATGTATCTATATATATATATATATATATATATATATATATATTAATTAATTGAAATTAATAGCATAATTAGATTTAATTAGTATTAATTAATTAATATTTTCAATCTATTTTAGGATTAAAAATTTTGATTTTTAGCTGAGGCAACATAATTTACATAATTCTGGAAATTTTAGTACTATAACTTTAGAAGATTATAAATGGTATTTTACTTGGCCAAATGAGGTCCTAGATGGCTCATTGGAAAGTAAAATCACGAAGATTTTTTTGGTGTAATTTCATTACTATATTTTATCAGTTATTGGGTATAAATTCCAGTAAAAGATTAATCTACTAATTTTATAATAAAATTAATTTTATGAGTTTCATTTAGTGCATTCTCATTTTCCACGACTTCTTCAAAGTAGAGATACATTTTTCAATAACCTCGCTGACCAATTAGACCCTTACAAGCATCAATAGAAAGCTATAATTTCATTCTAAATTATTAATGTAATTAAATTTCATTAGATATGTTTTAGTTTCTCATTTAGAATTTTGATTTTATTTTTGCATTTAATTTTTCTTTGATTTGTTTTTGCATGAAAAAAATTGAAGATATGAGGAGAAGAATATCTTGATCAACGAGAATGCTCAACCAATAGAAGAATGGAATTTTGGGTCAATGAAAATTGATGGAGAAAATTTATTCTTCAACAGACTTTCTTATTGATAATTATTTTGTAAATATTATAAATAGTTGGTTGTAGAATGTATAAGCGGGGCTTCTCCTCCCTGCAATTATAAGTTCTTTAAAACACTATTTTGATAGGGATTTGGAGTTGTAGGTGAGAGGAGAGAAAGTCTCAATTCTTCAGATTATTTAGGATTTTTCTTTTATATTCCAAATTACATATGAAAGATAGAGTTTTCACTACTACATCTCTTGTTGTAATAACAAAAGTTCAAATATTGTAGAGGACTATTGGAGACCAAATATTTAGAAATAAATTTAATAAATTGGTATTTGTAATACTATTATTTTAAAAACTAATTTCATTTGAAGATGGCAGGAATGTGTCATTTTATCCATATTTTTGCACTAATTTCAATATGAATAATGTTTCTCAATCATATGTTATCATGTATCTCTTCTCTTCTGGCTTGAATTATGATTTTTGAGGAACTATTTACTCAGAAATCTGTCTTTTAATACTGATTTTAAAAATAGTGATATTTTGTGAATTATTTCCTCATATTATTGTTTAATTATCCGAATTATTTATTTAAAAATCAATATAATCTTATCAAATACTTCTCGAATGTTGTTGGCGGATTATTTAAGTTAAGAGGTGTCTGAATAGAATGTTTTTTGGTATACATAATGTTAGTTAATTGAACTACTTTGTTAACTATATATTCATTGTAAGCGAGAAATATTTCCAATCATTTAAATATCTTGCTCTCAATTGGGTTAGATATATATCTTCCTAATTGAGATAGGATTAGTCCTTAGTTCCTTCTACTTGCATTTTAGAGAAATTTTTCATTTATATTTAATTCTATATCCTAGAAGTCTTCTTCACAAAGATGAAAATTCTAGTTGTGGCTTGGCTGAGCCCCATATTAGCTTAATCATCGCTTTCTTGCCTGATGAACAGGAAGGCTGATATGATGTCTCCTATAAAATGGTAACTGAAAATCATATTTTAATCCATGAGATATTAATAAAATTTAACTAGACCTAGTTTAACTAGTCAGAACCACCATCCCAAACTTAAAAGGAGCTTATTTGAGGTTAGTATTGGGTGGTCAACCCCCTATGTCATTGCAGATAATTTCGAGGCTTCAAAATTTTTGGTGCTAGAAGGAGGGCTAAAACTTGTTGTCTATTGGATTCTTCGTATTATAACATTCTATTTTTCACAATGGCTCCTCCCACACATTCAATATGGAGTAGTATTTTTAGAGGTGCATCTTCCAATACTCCACCAAAATTGGTAAGACTCTTGTCTTAGGTAAATTTTAATGGTAAGAGCGATATTCATGCATTTAATAATGCTTTACATCTCATTAAAAATTTATTAGATTATACTGTTCAAGTAATTCATGAAGGTATTTTATGTAGGATTTTTAGTGTTACATTCTTGGCAAAAGATAAAAGTTGGTGTTAATCACTTCCAGTTTCCTCAATTCACATCTGGGATCAGTTTATCACAATGTTCCTTTGTAAATTTTATGGCTATGATTACAAACAAGGACGTGGTGAAATTCAAGATATATGAAGGTTTGAAAGCGAGTCTTTAATTAATTATACCATTATATTTCATTTAAATTGTTTAAAAAATAAAATTAAATATAAACATTTCAAAGAGTAGTTAATAGAATGGTTTGAACATATTTTCCCTCTTCATCCCATTCATAATCCATGTGAAAATGTTTCAATATTTTCTTAATATACTTCTAGTTTCATTAATATAATTGAAAATTATAATGTGGAGGTACAAAAAAAATGGCGATGAAGTGGCCTTTATTGTGTATGATAACTTTTTTCATTTAGTGCACACTTCATACAATATTGAGAATGATCATGGTGCACCTTCACATGTGTTATGCAGAATAATCCCTCTTGCAGACAAGAGAAATTGCCCTAGTATTATACAGATACCTAGAAACAAACATCCATTTGTAAATCATTTTCTCTAGATTATTTTCAATTCATAATTATTATAAAGAATGAAAGAGGACATGCCCCTACCTTGAGATCCAACGTTCGATGCAGTATTTTTTCTAGTTGCTCGAAAGAGCCTCCTTCAATAAGTAGAACCTGTAATCAAAGATAGAAAAAGGAATCAAAGAACCTACAACATATAATAATTAAGAAAATATAATCCAATTTACTGATCAAGAAGTCTAAGTATTGAATTATTCAAATAAGAACACAAACAACTCGATGGGAAAAAGAGATCCATATGTATTATCTTGAATGAAAAGAGTAACTTTAAAACATGATCCATTGATGTTGTACAAGCTTCTCCCGGGGTCATGAAAAATCGTTCTTCCTTCAGTTTGACAAGCCTTCCTCTCTTTGAACCAGCATGGAGTTATGGACATAAGGGTGTGATCATTCTCATGCCAAAAACAAATATTGTAGAGAGTATGCTCTCTTGATAATTTCTTCAACAACTAACATGTACAAGTTACCCTTAAGACTGAACATGAGCTCAATTTATAGGGAAATGGAGGTATTTTCAGTTCCATGAAGAGGGGGATGGATTCCTCTCATGAAGGGATTTAATCTCCATAGATCAAGGGATAAGCTACATGAGTGGAAGGATAGAGCTCCATGAGTGGAGGGATAAATCTCGAACTGATCACACTTCGAAAAGCTTCTAGTTGGGAGAATATTCGACCAGTTGGGCTTCAAGAATTTAATTTTTCCATTATTTTAATTTTTATGGGGGTATTCATGCTTTAATAGAAGAAAGTGCGGGAGCTGCCCCTGGCTATAGAACAAGTATCCACGAACCCACGGGAAAAGGCTAGAAAAGGTGCGGAGGTAGAATTTTAAGGGTTCTAATGAGATTTTCTCTAATCCCAAGGCTTGGTTTAGGAACACTAGGTTTTTTTACTTCTAAGGGAGCACAATATAGGTAGTGATTGACCTATATCGATAGTAAAATTTCATGGTGAAAAAATAACGTGTAACAACATGTCAATCAATCTCAATTACAAAGCTTGAAAAAATTCGTTAATCAACCACTAAAAGGTACTAGCAACAATCTTAAAGAATATACCACTTTGGAATCTGAAAATCAATGTCCGTTAGAATAATAAAATAAAAACATATGTCGGAAAGTACAAGAATGATTAAAGTTTTCAATAATACACAATTTGTTGTATGAATTTCTACATTCTTTTATGATGAGCAATTGCCAAAGTCAAGACAACAAAGCAACATTCTTCAAGAAAGCACAATTAACTAAGTAAATGATCTTAAATCTGAAATTTGTAATGAAGAAAATGCACAAGAGTTCTCAAATAGAGATATTTTCAAATGCATTATTTTGGATTTACATTTTTCCCTTTATCTTGATATTTTTGTTGATATAAATTTATCCTTTCTTTACTTTAAAAAAATATTTGAGAAAATAGAGAGGTTGATCTAATGAATTTATTATCAATTTTTATCAAGGTATAAAATTAGTTATTGATCATTCTCCTCGCATTAGTGAACATGAGCTCAATATTTCTTATTTTTTTGATACATTAGGTGATATTGAAGGGAATTATAATGAATGTGGTGGGGTCATTTATGATAGTTACCTTGACATTCAAGATATTGATTTATCTTCTACACAAGTAAATCCTCACGATGAAACTCAAATCAAATGTGAATATGAAGAACAATGTAATTAAGAAATTGTTTCAAATAGATCCCATTTTCAAACACATAATCATACTCATTATTTCAGCATTAAAGAAACCATTCCAACCTATGGTTTATATGACGATGAAGCTCATATTCCTATTCATAGTCATAAACCTCTCTAGAATTCCCATGTTGGTATCAACAATAATTCTAATTGCATTATTCTTCCTAACTCTTGTGAAAGGAAAACATTTTAAATCATTCCCAATTGTGTTGTAACACTAGTTTTAACAATTATGATTTAATTTTAATATTTTCCCTTCATTTATTTTTTTTGACTTCAGATTTTTTTTATGTTTTTAGTTTTCAATTTTTAGATACATTGTGCAGGCATATTGAGCAGCTCAATATTAAAAATGAAATTGAAGAATTTCCTATATGGGTGAATGAAGAGTCAAATTATAATCATGAACATCAAGATCTATTTGTATTCCAATTCCATTTGATGTTCATTTCTTATCAATTACTTCTTTGTTCTCAAAAGCAGGGCCAACAAGAGATTGTATTTTCACAATATGTCCTACAATATAATCCAATTTATAATATTCCATTTTATCTAATATATTTTTGTTATGTAACCAGCTCCAAAAATAGAAGAAAAGAGATATCAACGCCTTATAAATAAGCCACTTCGAGGGGGAAACCTCCAATACATTACATAAATGAACAATTCTTGGATGATACAATTTACAAAACCTCCTTTCTATATATAGGAGTCCATGTGGCCATAATGTAATCTTAGTGGGCCACAATGTGATCCTAGTTGACCTAACAATAATAATTTAAGGGCGCAATAGTAACAAAATGGGGGTTATAAGGGTACAATAATAATAATAAGGGGGTTACACTAATAACAATAAGGGACTATGCTAGTAATATAGGGACCTAACATGCCCCTCTCCTTCAAAAAAGTGTTGTCCTCAACACTTGAGTAGCTCTGGGTGCTTCTGTATAAACTTCTCATCCTCCCATGTAGAATCTTCAGTGGGTAATTTCTTTCACTTGATGAGATACTCTGAAATTGATCTATTCCGTAGCTGTCGAGTTTTTGTTTCCATGACTACTTCAGGTTCCAATATGATTTTTCCTTCCTCATCAAGTTCTGGAAATATTGTTTGAACTAGAAGATTTTCACCTATTGCCTTCTTTAAGCATGAAACATGGAAAATTGGATGCACTCACGAAGAAGCATGAAGCTCCAATTTGTATGCCATAGTACCAATCTTTTGCAACACCTTGTAAGGACCATAGTACTTTGGCGATAATTTATTATCCTTATTAGCTTGCTTAGGGGACATTTTTTTGTATGGTTGTAGCTGTAAAAATACCCAATCTCCTACATCAAAACTTCTCTCGCTGTGATGTTGATCTGCCTGTTGTTTCATTCGATTTTGGGCCAAATTTAGGTTATCCTTTAAGAGTTGGAGAACTTCTTGCCGATGCTCGATGTGATCTTCCACTGCTTGAACCTTCAAATTTTGCCTTAAAGATGATGTGATGGATGGTGGATGATATCCATAAAGTGCCATAAATGGGGTCATTTTTGCTGCAGTATGGAAGGAAGTGTTATACCACCATTCAGCGAGAGGTAACCACTTGATCCATTGTGTTTGTTTATCAGATACAAAACAACGAAGATATCCTTCCAAACATTTATTTACTATCTCAGTTTGACCATCAGATTGAGGATGATAAGATGAGCTATGAGCCAATTGAGTACCCAAACAAGAAAATAACTCCGTCCAAAAATTTCCAGTAAAAATGGGATCTCTGTCGCTCACAATAACCCTTGGGCTTCCATGTAGCCTTTGAATTCTGTCCATAAATGTAGTAGCAACTGTACTTGCTTTAAATGGATGAGATAATGCACAAAAGTGTGCATACTTGGTAAGTCTATCAACTACCACCATGATGACACTCTTTCCTTCGGACTTAGGTAAACCTGTGATAAAATCCATTGAAATCTCCTCCCAACATTGACTTGGAATAGATAAAGGTTGTAGAAGTCCTCGGGGTCTTAATTATCTCAACTTTATTCTGCTGGAAAACCAAACATTCCGCCACAAACTTTTGAATATCAGATTTAAGGCCATCCCAAAAAAATTCTTTCTTCACCCTGTGGTAAGTTTTTAAAAATCCTGAGTGTCCTCCTAAGGGAGAAGTGTGCAATTCCAGAAGAATATTTTGTTTTAGTTGGGAATTCTTACAAAGATATAAGCGATCTTTGTACCATAAGGAATCATTTTTCCAACTAAATGTATCATATGTACTAGGATCTTTCTGCAACTTTTGAATGAGTGTCCATACATCTTTTTCCTTCTTCCATTCATCTCTTGCTTCAGTTATCCAATCTGGTTGGATAATAGAAATGGCACAAAGCAATGCTTCCACCTCTTCATTCTTTCTTGAGAATGCATCTGCAACAACATTAAGCTTTCCTTTTTTGTATATTATTTCAAAGTCATAACCCAACATCTTTGTGACCAATTTTTTTCGCTCTTCTGAAGATATTCTTTGCTCCAAAAAGTGTTTAAGACTATCATGATCAGTTTTTACCTTGAAGTGTCTTCCCATTAGGTAAGTTCTCCATTTCTTTAGTGCATGCAGTATTGCTAACATTTCCTTCTCATAAATAGGTTTTTGTAAATACTTTCCTTTGATTGGATGACTTTCAAAAGTAATGGGTCTTCCTTCCTACATTAAAACAACACCAATTCCATTTCTTAAGGAATCACATTCCACAATAAAGGTTTTTGTGAAGTCTGGAGTAGCTAGGACTAGTGCTAGGCACATTGCCTCTTTAAGATGTTCAAAGGCCTTAGTTGCTTTAGGAGTCCATGAAACTACATCTTTCTTCAATAATTTTGTTAGAGGTGTTGCTATTCTCCCGTAATTCTTAACAAACTTGCGATAATACCCTGTTAACCCGAGAAATCATCGCAATTTATTTATGGTTGCGGGGACTTTCCATTCCTTAATGGCTTTATTTTGTTAGGGTCTACTTTAACACCCTTGTGAGATAGAATATGACCCAGATATTCCACCTCTTGTACTCCAAAGAAACATTTGGATGTGTTTGCATATAATTGTTTCTCCTGCAATAGTTTGAGCACCCTGTCAACATGTTCAACATGATCCTTCCAAGACATGTTATAGATTAGTATATCATCAAAAAATACCAACACAAATTTTCTAAGGAAGGGTTTGAAAATGGAATTCATCAACCCTTGAAATGTAGAAGGTGCATTGGTAAGGCCAAAAGGCATGACCAAAAATTCATAATGAACCTCATGAGTTTGAAATGCTATTTTTGGAATATCTTCAGTCTTCATTCTAATTTGATGATATCCTGAATAAAGATCCAACTTGGTAAAATAAATTTCTCCATGTAATTCATCCAATAATTCATCAATCACAAGAATGGGAAATTTATCTTTAATGGTGAGCTTATTGAGCTCCCTATAATCGTGACACATTTTCCATGATCCATCCTTCTTGTGTACCAATACTATAGGAGCATGTTGAAAATGGCAACAAGAAACAGTGAAGGAGGCCTCCTAAAGCATCTTTCCTGATCCTAGTTGGAAAGTGATCACCTAAACTAGGTGGGGACCACACATGTGATTTCTGGCGCAAAGTCTATTTTTAGACTATGTCTATTTTTAGACATATGGAGCATGGTTCAGGGATTGCATGTATGAGATTCTTGGAGTATGTGTCATGTTGGTAAAAATATATGGGACTCTATTTTTTAGGTCAAAGAGGTCAAAGGCTATTTTTAGACTGCCTCTCCTAAAAATATGGAAGTCAAATATTATTTACCCTTAATAATATTTAGACTATAAACAACAGTTTACTCTCTTGGAGCACTTCAGTTCGAGCCCTGGAAGTGGGGCATGCAGCTGACATAAGGAAATTAAAATTTCCTATGATTTAAGTGAGCTATTGCATGTTAGACTTCAGTTAGACTCATGTGGCAGAGTTTTGGTGGAGTTGATTGAGGAGTTAATGGAGGTGGTGTTCTGGTTAACTAGTTGAACTAGTTGTATTTAGTTTAACTGGCTAATACACTAGAGATGAGTTGTGTGAATTAAATATTATTTAATTCACTAATTATTAACTCATTATTCAACTAAAGAACACACCAGTTTAACTCAGTGCATGGACAGTTCAGTGGAGACCAGTGAAAGAGGTAGATGAAAGGGTGAGTATAGCTATCAGTTGGAGGATCAGTTTTGCATGGGATTTGCATCACAATTGGAGGAGATTACCAATGATGATTGCGCAGTGAAGCCAAGGATATTCGAACCTTGGATCTCTATTTAGACCAGCCTTGATTGCGCAATAGAGGCAGAGAAGTAGTGGGTGTGTTTTGAACCTGTGACTTGTTCAAAACCAAGCTAGTTTTTGTGCAGCTTTGGGAGATAGTACTGAGTACTTGAGAGGAGTTTGTACTATGTATTTGTTGCATGTTCTCTCCATTTATAATATACTATAGCTGTGGGGTTTTCAGCTATAAGCTTTCCCCATACATACTGTGTTAATGTGTGTGATGATTTGATGTGCTATCGCTTCTATTCTTTTCGCATGTGACAATTAATTGTAGAAGAGATTATGTGTTATGCATGCAATTCGAAATTGATGTGTGATCAGGTTAATCTCCATTGAATAAGTGATTTATTCAGCTAATTTCTACATGGTATCGGAGCAATATTAATGGTCGAGATCTATTACGGTGATTGCAAACTTATTTCCTCGGACAGAGCCTGCATTCGGGCCAGATAGCCTCCGGATTCATCTTTCTTTGGAAAGTGAAAGGTCTGGTAAAAGCCCATGCAGTCAATCTCTGATTTGGAAATAATTTGTTCTCAAGTGTAGATCGGAAGCGATTGAGTTATCAGCTGGTGCTGAAATTCGAGTTTGCAGATTTGTGTTCTTGGTGCCGCGGTGAAAATGTCTTTCATTGGGTTGCGACTAGAATATGCCTTGGAAGGCAGTTCGAATTATGTTGCATGGAAGGACCGCATGGAGGCTGTATTAGATGATCATGGGCTGTTGGAATTCGTGGAGAAAGAGATTCCAAAGCCTACTTCTACTGATGCAGCTGTTGTGGAAGCATGGCAAAAGAAACAAGCAAAATATCGAAGGATCCTGTTGGAGGGTGTAAAGGATCACATTGTATCCAGTTTACACGGGAAGGCCTCTCCATATTTGATGTGGAAAGCCTTGAAGGATCTGTACCAAAGCAAGAGCGATCAGAGGAAGCTGGCGCTCAAAGATAGACTCAGGAACATCAAGTGTGAGAAGGGGGAAAGTATGCCGAAGTACCTCACGAGGTTCACCCAATGTCGGGAGGAGCTGGGAAGTGTTGGTGTGACGGTGGTGGATGAGGATCTGGTGAGTTTGGCACTTCTTGGTTTGCCGAAGAGTTGGCATGCATATCAAGATAGTGTCAATGGTCGGGAAAATTTTCCGGGATGGGAAAGACTGTGGTCTGATCTCGTGCAAGAGGAGATCCGGCGAAATACCAGAGATGGTTCTTCATCAAAGGGAGCTGATGAAGAAGACTGCGCTTTGGCTGCCAAAGCAAGGAAGGGGAAGGGCAAGGAGAAGGCTTCTCAATCCGGTGCGGATGGTAAAGAGCGTGACATGTCCAAAGTGAAGTGTTTTCACTGTCACGATCATGGACATTATGCCACGAATTGTCCACAGAAGAAGAAGAACAAGCAGGCTGCTGGAGCTGCAGCTGGTGAGGCTCTTGCCTCGCAATTTGAGCTGGACTTCTCATTGATCGCATGCATGGTGTCTAGTGCGTTGGGATCGGGGTGGTATTTTGATAGTGGCGCTTCCTTTCACATGACGGGAGATGTGAATCTTTTCAGTGACTTGGTGGAGAAAGATCTCCAGTTGCATGTTGAGTTGGGTGACAATGGATGATACAATGCGACCGGCATTGGTACCATAACCTTTCAGAGGGAGTCAGGTAAACTCATTCTTTTACAAGATGTAGTGCATGTTCCAGGTTTAAAGAAGAATTTGATCTCAATCGCAATGTTAGAGGATAAAGGGTATGAAGTTGTCTTCAGTGAAGGAAAAGTTTTCCTTCGGCACAAGGCAACAGGACAAGTCAAGAAGGTTGGGATTCGAGCAAAGAATCTCTACAGACTTGAAGTAGATGGGATGTCTACGGAGCTTCCTATTGTTGGGAAGCGGGAGAAAGACATGCAACTGAAGCTTGAGAGGGAGCAAGTGTTGCATGCAGGCGAGAAAGACATGCAATTGGAGCTTGAGAGGGAGCGGGTTTTGCATGCAGGTGAAAGTGAACCTCGGGGTGTGGAGCAGCCACAAGAGGATCATGGAGTGGAAGAGACCACTCATGCAGAGAAATTTCATGCCAGACGGGCAGAGGGAGTGCATGCAGCTATACCACCAGGTATGAGGTGGGGCGACATGCATGAGTAATCCCATGAGGAGATTTCTGGGCAGATTCATGAGATAGTGTGGATCTCATGAGTTGAACCTGGCTACGAGGTGCCCACAGCATGGCAGTAGCAAGATTAGTTGGAGTGATGCAGGCAGATCAAAGTGACAGTGTCGGATACTGGAGCGCGGATCAGAGTTGATAGAAAGTGCAGAGTGCATGGGTGCAAGAGTTCAATAGCGCAGTAGTTCCTGATGACATGTGCAGTTGGTACCAGCAGAAGTCAAAGCTTTGATGATAGATGCTAGATGCATCAAGACTGATTGAGTTGTTTGGAGCCTATTCAGTTTCAGAGGAGTTGCAGAGCAGATGCATGGAGTTGCATGGCGCTTGTGGAGGTTGCAGGGTGAATGCATGGAGTTGCATGTCGCATGCAATGACAGTCCTTTCTTGTTGAGAGGGAGTGTTGAAAATGGCAACAAGAAACAGTGAAGGAGGCCTCCTGAAACATCTTTCCTGATCCTAGTTGGAAAGTGATCACCTAAACTAGGTGGGGACCACACATGTGATTTTTGTCGAAAAATCTATTTTTAGACTATGTCTATTTTTAGACATACGGAGCATGATTCGGGGATTCCAGTTGGAGATTCTTGAAGCATGCGACATGTTGGTGAAAATAGATGAGACTCTTATTTTTAGGTCACAGGCTATTTTTAGACTGCCTCTCCTAAAAATATGGAAGTCAAATATTATTTACCCTTAATAATATTTAGACTATAAACAACAGTTTACTCTCTTGGAGCACTTCAGTTCGAGTCATGGAGGTGGCTCATGCATCTGACAGAGGAATCACGTGGTTCCTAGGGTTTGATGTCATCTTTCATGTTAGACTTCAGTTAGACTCATGTGGCAGAGTTTTGGTGGAGTTGATTGAGGAGTTAATGGAGGTGGTGTTCTGGTTAACTAGTTGAACTAGTTGTATTTAGTTTAACTGGCTAATACACTAGAGATGAGTTGTGTGAATTAAATATTATTTAATTCACTAATTATAAACTCATTATTCAACTAAAGAACACATTAGTTTAACTCAGTGCATGGACAGTTCAGTGGAGACCAGTGAAAGAGGTAGATGAAAGGGTGAGTATAGCTCTCAGTTGGAGGATCAGTTTTGCATGGGATTTGCATTACACTTGGAGGAAATTACCAATGACAATTGCGTAGTGAAGCCAAGGAGATTTGAACCTTGGATCTCTATTTAGACCAGCCTTGATTGCGCAATAGAGGAGAGAAGTAGTGGGTGTGTTTTGAACCTGTGACTTGTTCAAAACCAAGCTAGTTTTTGTGTAGCTTTGGGAGATAGTACTGAGTACTTGTGAGGAGTTTGTACTATGTATTTGCTGCATGTTCTCTCCATTTATAATATACTATAGCTGCGGGGTTTTCAGCTATAAGCTTTCCCCATACATACTGTGTTAATGTGTGTGATGATTTGATGTGCGATCACTTCTATTATTTCCGCATGTGACAATTAATTGTAGAAGAGATTATGTGTTATGCATGCAATTCGAAATTGATGTGTGATCAGGTTAATCTCCATTGAATAAGTGATTTATTCAGCTAATTTCTACAGATGCCCTGATTTGTTTATTTGATGGAAGAGGCTAGATTGCAGGATCCATGAGCCTGGTTCTTGGTGAAGTGCTTCTAATCTATTATTGTTATTTCCCATTTTCATTTGTCTCCATTTTTCTATATTTCAGTAGAGAAAAATATTAAGGCTAAGAAATATTTTTTAAAAGAACCATAGTTTTGTTTCTTCTTCACTGCCTTAATGTATTCTTCTGCTAGGAAATTTTAGATAATTCTTAATTGCTCTCTAGACCCCCTAAGCTTGTTTATTTCATGAATAGTTTAATACATTTGGCATCAAGAATGATTTATGGCTAGCCCTGCTTACTTGCTATCACTAAAACATTAGTTCTAAAGTCTCTCTCTAACGTACCATTAGTTAAAGTCTGCCAAAGAGGTTTTGTTTCGATCATACCCTTTGTAATTTTTTAAATAATTGTTTTAGAGATCTTCATATCTATAATCAAGGATTTTTATGCGTTTCCTAATCTCTGATTACAGTTATATGTGTGTCTTAAGTGTTTTCTATCCTTGAAGGTGAAATCACTAGAAGTTAAATGAGTTTCTCTCCTTCTATATTTCATTTGAAAAGTTTGTCTTGAATTATCATATTCTTTACTTGAATCAAAGAATTTATGGTTTGCCCTATCTATTGATTTCCTCTTCATGCTTATGATATTTAAGTCCCTTTGTTAAGAGTACATGATAAAGGATTCTTAATTACCCTTTGTCCTACTTTTATTTTCACAATTGATGCCCATCTCATTGCCCTGCAAGACCTTGAAGATCCATTGACCAAGTTAGATTTTCCTTGTGATGCTCCTCGATCCGTTGTTGAACTTTTCATGACTTTCATAGACTCCATTTCCTAATGAATTAGAGATTTTCTCATTCTACCTATGCTTCTTGATCATTATACCCAACCAAAACAAACAAAAAAACCTCATACTTAATAACTAGCCTAAAATCAACCCTATAAAGCAAACAAGTTCATATCCTTCGCAAAAAAATAGAGAGATCCCTGTCTAGGTCTAGGAAGGCTAGGTCCTAGGACTCCAAAGACTAGTTTCATGTTACCCTATCATTTGGTCTACCAATCTTCCAAATCACGAGACACCAACATTTTGGCGATCAAAGTGGGACCTTCTGAGTAAGTTCATGCTCAAATATTCCTTAAAAGATTCAAAAACCCTTGATAAATAGTATCTGGTGGTTTATTGCCACCTCATCGCCACACCAACATTCTGGCGATGAGCCCATAGATTTGCAGCAGAGTTCTAGTAGGGAAGCCTCTCCTTCCACTCCTGATTTTCAGCTTCTTTATCACTCTAGCTTCTTCCATAACAAATCTGCTCAAAATCAGTTTGCTGGTCCAAGTACTTCCACCACACCCATTCACGCATCCACTGTTTAGAACACTCCATTTCATCCCACTTTCCCTTCCACAAACCCACCTCTTGTAAATCTTCCATTCACTCCTATCATGGCAACATGGTATGCCCCATTAGTGTTACCACAAACTCTGGTTCCTTTACCAAATTATTATCAATCAGAAATTCCCCATTTCACTAGAACTGAATCTACTACTTCCCTACAACATGTAGATAAAATGATTGATACCTTTGACCTCATGGAAATTGAAGAACAGACCATAGAAATGAGGATTTTTGCCCAAATCTTAGAAGGAAAATCCAGAAGATGGTTAGAAAAATTGACTCCCCAAAAATCATATGTGATCTCCTATCCCTCTACCAGACATTCTTGAATAAGTGGGGAAATAATAAAGACCCTCCCCAACCCTCACCAAACTATAGTAGCTCTGAAAAACTCCATAATGATAAAACTAGACTTGATTTTCTACAAACTGAAAGTGAAATTTTAAAACCTAAAATCAATTTAGAAAATAAATCAGGTTTCTCAAATAAAGGACAAACCTCAAAAACACAACTTCTCCCTTTTTCCAATCTAGAAATTCTAAAATACCCTCACAGAACAAAAATCTTTGGAAATATAGATCAAGAGAGTCTTATATTTTTTCCTTACATAGATACCTCATCGTCAAAGAGTTTTGTCCTTTCAGAGGAAGTTTTTCCCACAAATATTGCTATTTACCCTAACGAAGTATCTACTGAAACTAACATAGAGGAATATAATCTAGGTAGCCTAGGAAAACCCAAAATGATTAAATTATGTAGAACCTTGTCATTACACACAAAATTGAAATACATAATACTGTGCAAAAGGCTTCAAAATGATTTTTTATATAAAATTAAAAGCATAAAGCATTGTAACCTTGACATTATTCAAAAGGGGCCACCTTCAAAGAAATGCCATGAAACCCCTGGGAAAATGATGTCATTAATAAAGAAAACCAAAGGATACAGGTGGTGTGTAGACTTTAGGTACCTAGGCAAAGCTTCCATGAAATCCAAATATCGTTTTTCCAAGATAAATCATCCTATGCCAAGGGTAGGAATTTATAACAAAGTCTCATTTCCTAATAGTGTTTCAGGTTATCATCAGATAATACCACCTCATATCAATCATCATAAATAAATTTTCAAAATTCCTTGGGAAAGCTTCATGATTGACCAAATGCTCCCAGGACTAAGAAGCACTGAAGATATCTTTCAAGGAGTCATGGCCCCTGATTTCAACTTCTTCACTATGATATACATTAAAGATATCATCATATATTTTGAAGCTGATAAAGAATACCTTTTTTTAACTAAGGAGGACCTTTGATAGAAATAGATTTGGGAAGCAAGATTCAAAGAAATACCAAGAATTGCATGGATGTTTTAAAAAAATTTGGAACAATCTTTGTATCATATTTTCAGAAAGAGGCAACCATGATGTCTGTCTACAAAATCTGAATGGAGAAAGAATGTTAGGAGATCCTTTTGAGGACAGGATGCTCAAGTACCATTATTGTAAAAATACTTAGTATAAGCCATTAATTATACATAAAAATTGCATGAGAAAATATTGAAAACAAAAAATACAAAAACAATAAAAGAAAGGAAAAATAGAGCAGATTCAAAAGAGGTATAGCCCCATACCCAAAAATAGTACTATTGAAAGTGTTCAAGAATAAATTCCACCACTGATTTAAAGGAATATATTGTTCAATCATCTAGCCTAATCATGGCTGAACATGCTTTAAATTTATGTTGATAATTTAGTAAAAACAATGTTTGTCAAAGTTGTTCAAACTTGACTTATCAAGAAATATAGATTAGGAAATGAAAGATACTGGTTCCACATGCTCAAAACAGAACCAAAGAGAAATATGAGGATGCATTTCAAATGATAAAATTACATCCCTTATCTTTCTATTTTACTTTTATGCAAAATAATTATTGTGTTAGACTGCCTAATCCTAATTTGAACCATGCTTTAGATTTTATGTCAATAGTTTAGAGAATCAAGACTGCCAAACATATTAATCTTGGCAGTCAAATAGTTTAGGTGGAGAATAAAAAGGGTTCACTAGTTTAATATGAACTCTTGGAAGCAATAAGAATAGAAGTAGGTATTTTATCTATGTTTTCAAAAATAAAAATGTCAGGAGTTTGCCAGTTCAAGTGCAATCAAAGAAGAAAAAATGCTAGGACAAGTAGGTTGGGTAGGTAGAAATTTTGTTGAAAGAATCATATGTTGCAGATTATTAAGATTGTCACTTCAAAATAAATATCAAGCAAGTGAAAAGAAGGAAAAATCTGCCCAATGGAAAAGACACTGGTCTACAAAACTCAGAGATTTGATAAACTGAAAGTTCTGGATACCTCCAAAAGAGAGTTGCCCTCCCTAAGTGGAGCCATTGTTAGTCATCAGTAATTTTTTCTGATATCAAAAGATGACTAAATTATGATCCTAGACTTCTAAAATCAAAATTTGAAAAATATTGTGAGTTTTAGAAATCTCACTGCCTTCATTATCCTAAGTCAAAATGCTTCAGTAAATTTCTCCCTCTTTGCCTTCCTAAAAATTTTACCCCACTGCTACAAAGAAAGACTTCATTACTGGGTTTGTTTGCCTCATTTCACTACCTCACCTTCACTCTCTTCCATGACCCTTTTCCTTTTAAAAACCCATTTCTTCCTTTCCTCAAAACCCTCATAGAAAACCCTTCAATCATCATTTTTCCTTTGACATATTAAACAATGTAAAAACTCCCTTTTTACCTTGTTTAAAGCTAAGCTTTAGCATATCGGGTCCTTTAAAGTTATGCATAAAACCCTATTTTATGTGTAAAACCAATCCTTTCATAAAGATACAAGCCTTCAGCCCTTTTTCTCTTAGCCCTAGCCCCCTTTTACCATCATAAAACCTTGTTCTCCACTTATCCTTAGCCCCCTTCCCCCATATGAATTATACCTCCGCCTTTTTCATTTCATACACCCCCCAAACCATATAAACCCTCCCCCCCTTAAACCTTCAAAAATATTAAAGGGTGAGCCCACCTCTCATTACACCCGGTGCCCTTCCCTTAAACCTTACAACTTAACACATTTTCGTTAAAATATTAAAACTCTGGGTCCCACCCTCAATTTAACCCTGCCATCCAACCACAGCCTGTCATCTATCCTCCACTTCCACCACTCAACCAACCATCGAACCAAGCCCTAAACCCCAATCCAATGACTGTCACTCCCCTCCTTGTTAAATATAAATTCCCCCATCAAACCTTAGAAAAGGCTTCATTCGCTCTTCATTTCTTAAACTGGGGCCCCGCCTTTCACTATGCCCCGCATCCATTCAGATTATGCCACCTATCCCCGGGCTCCACTCCCAAACCTACCCACCTCTCCTCCACTATGTGACCACCCTCGATCTCCACCAATCAAGATCTGATGGCCTCCATGGCATATAGCATTTTAAGTGGTGTTGGGTTTAAAGTTTTGAAACCCACGCAAAATGGGTAGTTTTTCCCTGCTACGTAGCAATCGCCTAATGGTATCGCGCACCCTCCCCCAAAAACCATTTACCACATGTTCTCCATGCGATAAAACCATTCTCGGTTTTCAAAACTACCTTTCCTCATAGCGCGAAAGTTCAAACCCTCCCGCCTCCATTTGAATTTCTCCCAGTTTTGCCTCCGGAACCATGCCCCATCCTTCATTTACACCTCTGTAAATGCCTTCCAACCACCCGGAAACCCTTGAAAATGTAGTAAACCCTCCCCGTAATATTTTTTCTAATTTTTTAATGTTTTTGTAGGTTTTAATGGCGAAGGTAATTAAACTCCACTTCACAGGGCCAAATTAAATCAACTTGAGGCCCGGATGACAATCCAGGACCTCACAAAGGGTCGATAATGGCCAGAGGGTTTGTGTCAATGAATGGAATCGATGAAACATGATCATCAACTGATCAAAAGGAACCCCCCAGCCACTAAGATAGCCTCCCCTGCACACAGAAAACACAAATAGTCAGAGAAACAATAAAAGGAAGAAAGTAGAAAGATTAGAGGGCTAATCCTAATCAGAAGACAAAAAAAAATGGTTAGCCATTCAAAGTGGAAGATTAAAGAAAAATCAGACGGATTAAAGTATAAGCTGAAAGAATAAAAGGAAAAAAAAATCAAAAGAGATAAATAAAAAAGGATTAAAAGAACAGGACAGAGATCATAAATAGATTAAAGAAAAAACAAAAGGAAGATTTACCCAAAACAGATTTGAATCATGTGGCAGTTACTCTTTTCAAAAGATATTTGTGCCACCTAGTGCTTTGTTTCCTTCAATAAAGCATTAAGCAGTTATTAGGCTGAGTCAGAGTTATTTATATCTGCCAGACTATAATATCCCAAGGTAGGGAAAATCAACAATACTGGGAACAGCTTGTGGTAGTTACTCCTTTCAAAAGATATTTGTGCCACCTTGTGCTTTATTTCCTTCAATAAGTAGTTATTAGGCTGAGTTAGAGATATTTATATCTGCTAGACTGTAATATCCCAAGATAGGGAAAATCAGCAACACTGGGAATATCTTATAATATCCCAAGGTTGGAGATATAGCAATCCATGAATATAATAATGAAATACCAGTGTGACATCAACTCATAAAATGTAAGAACAAAACATAGCCATCATATTGATGTTATAGCCGCAAAATGTATACAAAGACTTGAGGAAAGAATCACTCAAGATAGGCATCACAAGCCTCAAGAGAACATATACATGAAAAATGAAGTACATTGCTACACAGAAAATGCCCAAGGCTATGACAGCCCAGTTTTATTAGAGACACTGCTACTAGAATATTTCAATACATGGATATAGAGATATACAACTCATATAATGTGGGGAGCAAATATCTAAACCCCGAAACTCAATTCCAAGACAATCTAGAAAGGATTCCCTGAAATATGAAAAATGTACAAAATGCCAGAGTTGCAGTCCTAAGACTGAGTAGCAGTTGCAACTCAAGAACTAGATGGAGATGGCTGAAGATGACGCATTAGCTGAATAAGTAGACCTCCTCCAATGGATCTTCCAAGTGAAAGTTTGATCCTATCACTGAAGATCTCACCCTCCAACAATCCTGCAGACCCTTACTGCAATTGCACACTGAATATAACGCAGTCAAGTAGAGGGACTGTGCTATAGGAGAAAGGAAATATGTTGGCCAAGTGCTAAGATCTGCAATAGGCTCCAGAATCTTCCTCACTGGTGTCCCAAAGGAAAGAAAGCTTTCTCCTTTGAAAAACAAGCTCCGGAAGTGGTGTTGTCAACCCTCCACTACAACACCCTGCAACACAACCCAACTCTCAATAGAAACTATGCTGTAGCTGAAGGAGGTAGTTTGGCCTCAAGCCTGGATGTCGAGAAATGAAGTTCCAACTCCTTCAAGAGGCCTCTCTTGAAAGGAGAAGAAATTCCTAAATATGAATGCCTTGTGCTAAGTAGCACATCAACTCTGCTAAACAGCAAGAGAATGCACAATAGTTTAACCAGACCATAAAATCAATAATTCATAATCTCTATAACAATGGATGCCTTGCCCTCCTTTTAAACAAGTGGAATCCCTCTCAAGATGGGTCCCACTCATTAGGGTTTCTTCCACCAAGGAATCTTCCTCCCATTCACACTGTGCTACCTCTTAAAGTGATCTCCACCTCCGATCCCAACATTGTTGACTTGGTCAAACTTGACCTTGTCCACATGCAAAAGTCCCTTTTCACACATGAGGGTGTGAAATCCAGCTCCCATGATGATCCATTTTCATACTATGAGGGATTTTATTCATATTTTTAATATGCATGTGCCTCCTTACCCATTTATTCAACTCCTAGGCGATAAAAGAAAAATTCAATATTCCAATTAGCTGCAAGCTAATTTTGGAATATTACAGTCCTCCCCTCCCAAATGTTGCTTGTCCTCAAGAAAGTACAAGGATAGAACTGAGAATTTTCCCCTCCTCCTACTGTGGCATCCACATATGATATTCTCCTCCAAGGAATGAGATGTTTTCTCATCAATAAATATCCATATTGCCCCTCCCAAGCATGCAAGCTAGCTGAATAGCTATCATCATGAACAAGTGGAGCACTCAAGTAGGAAATAAGGGGATATATAGAGGTCCCTTTGAGGAATGGGATCTTAAATTTAGTGGGAATCATCATTCCCATGTGTATCCTCCATCACCAAGCTATCATCCATACAAAATGAGCCACCCTCCAAAATGGTAACTCATGCAAATAATCCTCCACCTTGAGCTCCTGCAATGTATGTGAGCTGAAAATCTGATCATGGTAGAAAAAATAGCTTATCCCACACTGTCATCCTCTCCACTTATGATAAATGTAGATTTTTCTCTGATCCTGGGCTGCAATAATGTTTCCCTTAAGAGGCAAGATGAAGATTATATCTTCAAGGATCTCTCCTCCAACGCTGTTAATCAAGCTGGCCCAAACCATCTCATTTATGATGAATAGGACACGATCATCATATGGCATCCAAATGAGAATATTATAGAAGGTTCCATCTATTAATGGAAGGTACAAATAGTCTCCCAAGTGGTTACAGCGTAGTTTTTCTAACTTTTTCTTCAGAAAATGACATGGCAATATGTTTCTTGAAAAATAGCTAGTTGTATATGTCAACACCTCTACTAGTGAATAGTAAATTGCTTGGTGAATCAAATTAGCATACATAAAAGAATAATGAAACATTTTCCCAAGGCTACATAAGAGATGGTTGTCTCCATCACAATAGTTGGTCAAAATATGACCATGGAGCCCAAAGAGAAGCTTGCCCTCTTGTGGAGTAATGCACTAAATAGAAATGGTAAGAGCATACAAATACTATGTTAGATAATCCATGTATGTAAAATTAAAATTCTTACCATGTGTTGGAAGTAAGATGATATTTTGGATCCATGAATATGTTCTCCATAGTGGTAGGACATACTCCTATGAAGAGGAATGTACCATGTGTTGCATGAAGATCCTCCTTCTTATGCTTGGAAACCCAAGTTAAGAAGATCACAGCTTGGTAATAGATGTCTCCATCTACTAGTCCATCACTCTCATCTCCTCCTTGTCCACCAAGTGAATCATATGTGAAGTGATCCTAGGAATACTCCATCAATAAACCCCAGATCCAAAGTGACAACATTGTTGGCCTATGTAAATATGCTCCTGCCATCCCATAAGTACTCCATTCTTTGACATGCCCATTGTCAAAGACATCTCCCACAATTATGCCATATATAGTAAGCTCCTTCCAAGGTGGAAGCACCTCCTAATAATCTAAGGCTAAGGAGTAGCCCCCTTGCACCATGATAGTGCCATCTCCTACTCCTGCAACATCATGCAAAGTGTGAGATCAAATCTGCCCCTGCTCTCCCAAAAGCAACCCAAGTAACAATAGTTTTTGCTGCTTCCTCATACCTCCATCATATAAATCATGTGGTGAAAACATAATGATTGATATGAGGAATGTCATATCAATATAACACATCCGTACTCCTTGCTTCCCCATGATGCAAGTATCCTTCCAAACTCCTTCCTCCCTCATACCCTTTGAAAAGAGGATATGTCTCATGATGGACAAACTCTTTTAAGAGTAGCCAATGCAACCAAGCCTCCTGTTGCCCGGTGTAATACATTTGCAAGTATCTTACCAACTTCTTGCTCTCCATCCACACCCACTCATCCAAATGTGGGTGCCTCCCATCATGCTAAACCTTGGTACCCTTCCAATGAAGACGACCATTCTCCCAAATCAGATTTCTCTTTTTTCATTTCATGGGATGTTGAAATGCAACTCCTTGGAGATATCCTAGAGAATATCTCATACCAATGGCCATCTTGAATCCATAAGGATCCAAGTGTGTTGGAGGAAAAACCTCCTCATTGCTGCTATATGAAAGCGTTGTTAATCTCTCCAATGATGTACTTGTTGTCTCATGCTCCAACTCAAGGATGAATATATGGTTTGTGTAAGTTTATTTGGAACAAGATTCATCCTCTCCTCCAAGTTTTCAAACCCCAACCTCAAGTGTGGTATACAAATCATCAATTGTATATGAGGATGATGGTTCCTCCCTTCCTTGAACAAGTCAAGGTGGCATAGCATAGTGAAATTTTGTTGCTCTAAATAAGTAGCATGTAATGGTATACAACCCTCCATAGAATTTTCTGAAACAATAGGAGATGAAAACTTAGGCATACCTTGGTGAAATTTGGAAGAATCTTGTATGGTTGCAAGAGTTTCTTCCTCTATGTGTTGGCTCCCCCAACTGCTGATGTGGAAGGCTGCTCCTCCAAGGTTGTGACAGCGCTGGTACAAGTCTCCTCCAATGGTTGTGAGGGCTTCTCCTCCTTTGATTTCTCTTTGCAAAACTTTCTAATAAACCTTTGAGTAAACTTAGCAAAAGTATGCACTCTTTCATGACTCAAATGGTTGAACCACCAAATATTGGCCTCACCCTCAAGGTGCAGCGCTGCAATTTCTATAGCCTCTCTCTCTACTACTGGATGTAGTAGGAATAATACATCAAGTTTTCTTGCCCAAGCCCTTGTTGTAGATGACCCATCAAAATTAGACAATAGAAACATGTTTCCCTTGATTCTTCTTGTGCTGCATGGTCTCCTCTCTTCCTCTAATTGAATGAACTGAGGGAAAGCTAGAGTCATCTTGAATGCTCTAGGTTGAGATTTTTACTCAACAAGGTATTCACTTAGGATCTTGTGATCCAAGTTTCCTTCATATTTCTGAAATTTTTTCTCTTTTTCAAAAGGAAAGGGCATAGTCCCACTGCTTCTTCTTTGCTTGACCTCCTTGTTGAGGTCCTTCTTACTTTTGAAAAGAGATGAGAGAAAGCTCATTCTCTCCAACATCCCTATCTTCTTCTTTGTCTTCTTATTCTTCTGATAGCATAATGGATGAAACTCATAGGATGATCCAAGATTATGCTCTGATACCACTGTAATATCCTAAGATTGGCCTAAGATAGGGAAAATCAGCAATACTGGGAATATCTTATATTATCCCAATATTGGAGATACATCAATCCATGAATATAATAATGAAAGAGCAGTGTTAAATCAACTCATAAAATGTAAGAAGAACACATAGCCATCATATTGATGTTATAGCAACAAAATTTATACAAAGTCTTGAGGAAATAATCACTCAAGATAGGCATCACAAGCCTCAAGAGAACATATACATGAAAAATGAAGTACACTGCTACACAGAAAATGCCCAAGGCTATGATAGCGTAGTTTTATTAAATACATTGCTACTGGAATATATCAATACATGGATATAGAAGTATACAGCTCATATAATGTGGGGATCAAAGATCTAAATCCCCAAACTCAATCCCAAGACAATCCGGAAAGGATTCCCTGAAATATGCAAAATGTACAAATTGTCGAAGTTGCAGTCCTAAGACTGAGTAGCAGCTGCAACTCAGGAACTAGATGGAGATGGCCGAATATGATGAATAAGATAAATAATTATACCTCCTCCAATGGATATTCAAAGTGAAATTCTTATCCTATCACTGAAGGTCTCACCCTCCAACAATCCTGCAGAACCTTACTGCAATTGCACACTGAAAATAACGCAGTTAAGTAGAGGGACTACACCATAGGAAAAAGGAAATATGTTGGCCAAGTTCCAAGATCTACAATAAGCTCCAGAATATTCCTCACTGGTGTCCCAAAGGAAAGAAATCTTTCTCCTTTTAAAAACAAGCTTTAGAAGTGGTGTTGTCAACCCTCCACTGCAACACCCTGCAACACAACCTAGCTCTCAACAGAAACTACGTTGCAGCTGAAGGAGGTAGCTTGGCCTCAAGCCTAGATGTGGAGAAGTGAAGTGCCAGCTCCTTCAAGAGGCCTCTCTTGAAAGGAGAATGAATTCCTAACTAGAAATTCCTTGTGCTAAGCAGCGCATCAACTCTGCTAAACAACAAGAGAATGCACAATAGTTTAACTAGACCATAAAATCAATAATCCATAATCTCTATAAAAATGGATGCCTTGCCCTCCTTTTAAACAATTGGAAGCCCTCTCATGATGGGTCCCACTCATTTGGTTTCCTCCACCAAGTAATCTTCCTCCCATTCACACTGCGCTGCCTCTCAAAGTGATCTCCACCTCCTATCCCAGCGCTTTTGACTTGGTCAAACTTGACCTTGTCCACATGCAAAAGTCCCTTTTCACACATGAGGGTGTGAAATCTAGCTCCTATGATGATCCCTTTTTATACTATGAGGGGTTTTATTCATATTTTTAATATGCATGGGCCTCTTTACCCATTTATTCAACTCCTAGGTGATAAAAACAAAATTCAATATTCTAATTAGCTGTAAGCTAATTTTGGAATATTACACAGACTGTTATTGTAAAAGTTATGAATAGGCCTTAAAGTCAAACATTTCACCTATTTTTTTGTATATGTTAAGATACAAGTTATTAAACAGAGAAATATCTGCAAACATTCCTACCTTAAGCGTTGCATGGTCTTCAAGGTTAGGAATTCATTGACTCTATAATTAATGACACTCAAACCCTAGCTTAGCTTCACCTCCTCATTTGTAGCATAAATACTGCAGCTGAACTCATTATCTTTTTGGTATTTGATGACTCTTTGAAGTAATACATAATATCTTGGAAGTTGAAAATAAATTGATGTCTTGGAACTTGTGGATGCCCCTGATTTGTTTGTTGATGGAGGAGGCTAGATTGTAGGATCCATGAGCCTGGTTGTTGGTGAAGTGCTTCTAATATGTTATTTTTATTCCTGTTTTCATTCTGTCTCCATTTTTCTATATTGCAGTAGAGAAAAATATTTAGGCTAAGAAATTTCTTTTGAAAGAACCTTAGTTATGTTTTTTCTTCACTGCCTTAATGTTTTCTTCTGCTAGGACATTTTAGAGAATTCTTAATTTCTCTCTAGACCCCCTAAGCTTGTTTATTTCATGAATATGTTAATACAGTTGGCATCAAGACTGATTTATGGATAGCCCTGCTTACTTTTTGTCACTAAAACATTGTTTCTGAAGTCTCTCTCTAAAGTACCATTAGTTAAAGTCTGCCAAAGAGGTTTTGTTTCAATCATACCCTTTGTACTTGCTTAAATAATTGTTTTAGAGATCTTCATATCTATAATCAAGTATTTTTAGGCATTCCCTCTTCTCTGATTACAGTTATATCTATTTCTTAAGTGTTTTCTATCCTTGAAGGTGAAATCACTAGAAGTTAAATGAGTTTCACCCATTCTATATTTCATTGGAAAAGTTTGTCTTGAATTATCATATGCTTTAGTTCAATCAAAGAATTTATGGTTTTCCCTATCTATTGATTGCCTCTTCCTGATTATGATATTTAAGTCTATTTTTTAAGAGTACATGATAAAGTATTCTTAATTTCCCTTTTTCCTACTTTTATTTTCACAATTGATGTCCATCTCATTGCCCTGAAAGACCTTGAAGATCCATTGACCAAGTTAGATTTTCCCTATGATGCTCCCCGATCCTTTGATTAACTTTTGATGACTTCCATAGACTTCATTTCCCAATGACTTAGAGATTTCCTCATTCTACCTATGCTTCTTGATTATTATACCCAACCAAAACAAGCAACAAAACCTCATACTTAATAACTAGCCTAAAATCAACCCTATAAAGCAAACAAGTTCATATGATTTTCAAACAAATAGAGAGATCTCGCTCTGAGTCCAGGAAGGCTAGGTTCTAGGACTCCAAAGACAAATTTCATGTTACCCTATCATTTGGTCTACCAATCTTCCAAATCACAGGACACCAACACGATGCACTATACAAGGTCCTATATAGAACCCCCTTGGGGTTTTCAACAAAACACCAAGCACAAGTTGTAGATCTGAGATCTAAGACTGCAGATCTACTGAAAATTATAGTTCTAGAAAGTGTAGTTGGTCTGATATAAGAAATAGAATAGCCTCCTCCAATATATCTCCAAATTGAAGGGCAGATCCCCAACACTTAGAAAATGAGCTCTCCAAATGGTGTGTTGAACCACCCTGCGACTGCACTTACAGAAATAACATAGATTTGGAAGTAAACTGTGATTTAGGGATCAAAATAAGGTTGGCATCATGCCAAGATCTCAAAATGAAGCTCAAGCCCTCCAATATTTTCCTCCCAATGAAGTGGAAACCTCCTCCACTGAAAAGGAGCATTGAAATGGCCTAGATCTGAAAGATCAAGTCTCCACTTTGTAATATTCCCAAATTTTCACATCATATTTGGAATATTAGAGTCCTTGATTTTCTTAATAAATTAAGTAAATAAAAGGGTGGAGGGACCCATAAACCTCAAATATGAATAAAATCCACTCTCAATGTGTGTATATTATATTTTAGATCTCAATCTAGAACCATGGAGTAGTGGAGAAGCTCCAATAATGGAGATCATGTCTCATTTATGAGATAGATTATGGAGGATGAAACAATCAAACAAGATCATGGATCTCAAATATAAATTCATGAGGATATTTGATAAGTTCAATTGAGATCATAGTGCATTCAAAGAAGATCATGAAGCACTTATGATAAGATAGTGGAGGAAGTAGTGCATTTAATGCACACATGATGGAGACGGTGATCATCCCATGTGAACATGATGGAGGACATGAGGTTACAATGCATTCAAACATGGAGACTATTTCCACATGTACAACATAGTTTTGGAGTGGGCCTAGGCGATGGAAGGCTCATGCATATAATGAAGGTGAAGGCACAAAGGAAGGCATCATTTGGATTATTCATTTCTTGATCTGTTTAGATCTAGATTTGTCTTAGGAAACTTCTATGTAGAATTGGGTTGTTTAGCAGATTTTGTAGTGTTTTTTAGCACAGGGTTTTCTCGAGCAATAATCCCACCTCTTTCTTTGAGTAATATCTAAGGAAGAGGATTGTTCTTCATTCCTTATCAGGCATTGGTTCCATATTTAGGAGGTTGTTTATAGCATGCAACTAGGAAACCAGTGGAGGATTCATCCTACCACTTTGTTCTTCAGATCCAGCCTTTCAGGAGTAGTGGATCTACATCTAGCATTTAGGCCATTGGATTTTACCTCCTTGCAGTAGTAGTCCCTTCAAGGATTGCGCAGTTCAGTCCTGTAGATCTACTGGAGGAAGGAAGTTTCCAATACTTTAGTTGGAAACCCTATGAGGGATAACCTCCACATTGGATCTATTGTTTCCATCATTCAGGAGTTGATTTGACATATCTAGGAGTAGGATATTGAGCCTCCCTCTTTGACAACGTGGTTTTCTGAAGCTTTTGTTCTTACATCAGCCATTTTCAGTGGAAGAGATTGGAGAATCAAGATCTTAATATTTTAGCCCAAGGATCTAGTGAAGGGATTAGCCCTTCTTGCATAGATCTGATTGGACATTATTGTAGCCATCATATCATCAGATCTAGCTTCATATATTCATTCCCAGCAACATATATGTGAAGCCCTAAGAGAGTGGTTTTCTTAGACATACATATCTTAGAAATCCCTTTTGGGTTATCTTGGGAATCCATCATAGAGCCCAAATCTACAATTTTAGCATCATCGGGACTCCCATTCTACCTAGATCTAACTTTTTATCTTTCAAGTAGTTGTAGTCCCTACAGTTGCAGTAGGAACAATGTAGTTTACCTTCTAGCAGAGAAGTGGAGTAGCAGTCCCTCTTGGGATATCATTGCAGGGTCATTCGAGGTCGCCCTTGTGGCTTGAATGTCTCACATTTTAAGCACTGTTGTATTTTATTTTTGCACCTCAAAAATAACAAAATGGCTCAACTATTTCTGTGCATTCTGATGTTTCTATAAATTTATTGTTTACTTTACTACAGTTCTTATATTGTGTTTTAGTATTAATCCATTCTCCCTTTTGGGATATTATAGTGGTATCAAAGCATGATATTTGCCTCAACTTGTGGACACTTCATCTTTGCATCAAAATAAGAAGCAGATAGATGAGATATATCATGGAGGATGAAAATTTTGCCACTCCTTTCTTTAGATCCATGCAATATCTCTCCAAGGAGTTCAATCCAATGAAAAAGGAAGGACAGAAAGAAGATCCAAGAATAATATGTCATGAGGAAGGTCCAAGCACTTCCTATCAGCAAAGAATGAAACCAGAGATTCCTAGATCTCCTCATAGATCCACTATGCCCACTTTCTTTGGAGAAGGTGAAAGGTGTAGAAATGAATAAAGGAATGAACCTGAGACTCATGAGACTCTCAAACCATAACTTGAAGAGTACAAAGCATAGTCTAGAGCATTCAAGGAGAAGCTAACTCTCCAACAATTCTTCAAAATCAAAGAAGAAAGAGGATCCTATAGTAGCAATAGAAGAAAGAGGCATAATAGATTCTATTTACCTACATTTGATTGATCTTCCTCAAGCACTGTTAAGGCTTGGAGGAGAGAGTTAGATGCATTTTTCAGGCTAAATCCTATAGGTGAAGGAGAGGTTGTTCAAATTGCAGCACTTCATCTTTTAGGTGAAGCCAATGATTGGTGGTTTGGTCACATGGAGCAGCAAAGGTGACTAAATATTCATATTTCTTTCACAAGTTGA
The DNA here is from genome assembly GCA_034641835.2 of Pinus albicaulis. NCBI lineage: Eukaryota > Viridiplantae > Streptophyta > Pinopsida > Pinales > Pinaceae > Pinus > Pinus albicaulis. The sequence continues at coordinate 169,520,334 of CM076579.1, forward strand.
GGAAGGAATTTGATGTGAGAAAACCAGATATGCTTCAAAAAGTGGCATTGCCTAAGGAAACAAAGGAGGATGTCAATCTTTTCACTCTTGAAAATAAGTCACTACATTCACCACCAGCTGCAGAAGTACTTACATCTGAAGAAGAGACACTTGTAATTTTGCAAGGTAGTCTTGAGCTCTTGACATATAGAGTCCCATACATGATTCAGGAGATGCATGAGGGAGAGGAGGAAGATTCCAACATTGGTACACTTGGAGAAGGGCAGAAATCACTCTTACCAGCAGTTGGAGACACTATTGTCCCAATTGAAGGAAATCTTGTGTTTTGGCAAGAGGTTTCCACACATAATTTGATCCAAGGTATGCATGAACATTAATTACATATTGTTTCAATATATCTTATTGAAACTTATGAGGACATGCCATCAGGGCCAATGCATAACCAAGGGTTATAACAAAATGTTGATTTGAAGTAGTAATATATCACAGCACAGAGGACCCTTGATCTAATCAAGGAGGAGATTAAGGACTATCCCAGTTCATCATTGTTGAGCTACATTCAACCCTTTGAGTTGAAGTGTAGTGTTTCAGAAAATGGGATGAGTATGATCCTATGTAAAATAACTAGCTATGAGAGCAGTATTGTGCATTTCTTGGAGACAACACATGTATTACCATGAAGATCTATTGTGTTGTCACTTAGCAGCTGTGAAAATGAAGAGGACCCATCATTCTTGGAAAATTCTGAAGGTAGCTTCACTCATGAAGCAATGGAGGTAAAGATGATAAATGGTAGACATCCTGAGATGAGAAATCCTTTCTCCTTTCTAGATGACCGTTTCTCAATGAGCATCTCACAGCTCAAAGAGATACTTATACCTGCAACAGATCCAAAAATTCAGTGGTTTTTGAGGGCCTTTGATGAAAAGAGAATCTCATTGAGAGATATCATTGGAGGTGCATTTCAACATCTCATGAAGTGCAAAGTTCTTCAACAGTTTGGGGAGGATGGTATTCTACAAAGGGAGGATACCATGAATATGCAGCACAACATTCATCATCCACATTGGGATGAGTGGGTGAGGATGATAATAAAGGGGTTTCATGACCACTTGCAGGTATATGACATGGGCCAGCAAGCTTGGTTACGTTGGTTTCCCTTGGGATATTTCTGTCACTACCCAAAGTTTCCTATTTCTTTGATCCATGCCTTGAAAAACACTTATGAAATGAAGAAGGAGGCATGGCTACACTGGCTTCTATTGGGTGAGAATGGTTACCACCCAATAGCTCATATGTTTCTGATTCATGCCTTGTATATCAATGATAAAATGCAGAAAAATAAGGCATGTTCATTTTGGTTTCCCCTGAGAGAGTTTGGCCACCACATGAGATCTCCTATGTCTATGTGTTTTGTATTGGGTAAAGCTTGACATGATGCTCCCATGATGTGTATTGACGGTGTTTATTTGTATTGGGCTGATGTGACATTCCATATGTCTATCAGTATGTTTTTGCTCCATGATGCACATGAGGAGGAGAGAAAGCAACAAGATCTATTTTTGCTTTGGTTGCTTTTGCAGAAGTTTGGATTGTCCATCTTAGATGGAGGAGATGGAGGATGGCAGCAAAGGGCCTTACTCCAGTGGTTACTATTAGGAGAATATGGTTTGACATCCTTTTCTACCCATATAAATCCTTCCCTTCTTCTTTTGCATAACGTTGCAAGGATTCTTGGATCCAATAAGGCCAATAGGGCCAAGGATGAGAGCATATCAATGCTCAATCAAATTCATAACGCATGGGATCAAGAGATGTATTATGAGATGGAGCTTTTCCTTTATGAGAAGAGCCACTTTATATTATGTATCTCATGTATTAATGATGATGTTGGAAATCATATGGTTTTCACTTGGTACTTCATGGTGGAAGGAGGACATCTAACCATACAGTTAGAGGTCACTCTATGTAATGTTTAAAGACAAATGTGGAACCAAACATGCATAACACATTGCAGCAAATGGAGGAAGCCTTCCTTATGTGGATGCCATTTGTAGGGGAATATATGGATTTGCATCCACTTTTGTAGCTCCTTGAGGACAAGCAACATTTTTCCGGGGGGGATTGTAATATTCCCAAATTTTCACATCATATTTGGAATATTAGAGTCCCTGCTTTTCTTAATAAATTATGTAAATAAAAGGGTGGAGGGACCCATAAACCTCAAAGATGAATAAAATCCACTTTTAATGTGTGTATGTGGATATTTTATATCTCAATATAGAATCATGGAGTAGTGGAGCAGGTCCATTAATGGAGATCCTGTCTCATTTATGAGATAGATTATGGAGGATGAAACAGTCAAATAAGATCATGGATCTCAAATATAAAATCATGAGGATATTTCATAAGGTCAACTAAGATCATAGTGCATTAAAAGAAGATCATGAAGCACTTATGATAAGATAGTGGAGGAAGTGGTGCATTTAATGCACACATGATGGAGAGGGTGATCATCCCATGTGAACATGATGGAGGACATGAGGCTACAGCGTAGTCAAACATGGAGACTATGTCCACATGTACAGTGCAGATTTAGAGTGCACCCAGGCTATGGAAGGCTCATGAATATAATGAAGGTGAAGGCACAAAGGAAGGCATGATTTGGATTATTCATTTCTTGATCTGTTTAGATCTAGATTTAGCTTAGGAAATTTCTATGTAGAATTGGGTTGTTTTTGCAGAGTTTGTAGTGTTGTTTAGCACAAGGTGTTCCCGAGTGGGAATCCCACCTCTTTCTTTGATTAATCTCTAAGGAAGAGGATTGTTCTTCATTCCTTATCAGGCATTGGTGCCTTCTTTAGGAGGTTGTTTCTAGCATTCAGCTAGGAAACCAGTGGAGGATTCATCCTACCACTTTTTTCTTTAGATCCAGCCTTTCAGGAGAAATAGATCTACATCTGGCATTCAGGCCATTAGGTTTTACCTCCTTTCCGCAGCATTCCCTTCAAGGATTGCGCAGTTCAGTCCTGTAGATCTACTGGAGGAAGGAAGTTTCCATTATTTTAGCTGGAAATCCTGTGAGGGATAACCTCGTCACATTGGATCTATTGTTTCTATCATTTAGGAGCTGATTTTACATATCTAGCAGCAAGTTATTGAGCCTCCCTCTCTGACAACGTATTTTTCTGAAACTTTTATTATTACAGCAACCATCTTCAGTGGAAGAGATTGGAGGAGCTATATCTTGAGATTTTAGCCCAAGGATCTAGCGAGGGGATCAACCCTTCTTGCATAGATCTGATTGGACATCATTGCAGCCATCATATCATCAGATCTAGCTTCAGATCTGCATTCCCAGCAACATATATGTGAAGCCCTAAAAGGGTGGTTTTCTTAGACATACAAATCTGAGAAATCCCTTCTAGGTTATCTTTGGAATCCATCGTAAAGCCCAAATCTACAATTTTAGCATCATCGGAGCTCCCATTCTGCCTAGACCTAACTTTTTATCTTTCAGGCAGTTGCAGTCCCTACAGTTATAGTAGGGACAGTGTAGTTTACCTTCCAGCATAGCAGCAGTTACATAGTCCCTCTTGGGATATCATTGCAGGGTCATTCTAGGCCACCCTTGTGGCTTGAGTGTCTCATATTTTGAGCACGGTTGTACTTGATTTTTGCACCTAGAAAATAATAAAATGGCTCAGCTATTTCTGTGCATTTTGATGTGTCTATAGATTTATTGTTTACTTTGTTGTAGTTCTTATCCTGTGTTTCAGTATTATTGCATTATCCCTTTTGTGACATTACACACTTGCTACAGCTTGCAAAAACAACCAAACCCTCTATAGGATCTGTTTTGTAGTTGAAAGAAGAAGTTTGGCCCTAAGCCAGATAGTGGAAAATGCAATATGAGCTCTCCCAGGAGCTACTCAATGGGAAGAGGTGGGATTCCAGATCAAGAACACCCAATGCTAAACAACATTTAATCTCGGCTAAATAGCAAGAGAAAGATATATGTCTAAATAGACCATATATTCAGAAAATATGATAAACATCAACAACCCTCTAATGTTTCCATCTTCGTCCTTTTGTAAGCTAAGATCTTGCAAACCCTAAACCACATCCAATGATAACACTCCTTTCACATAAGGCATCTCCATCTAAAACTGCGATGTACCTCATTAATGGCCATTCCTTCATGGCAGCGCTATAGATTTGGTCAAATTTGACCCAGTCCACATATTTTAGCCCCTTTCAACACCTCAGGGTGTTTTATGAAGCTAAAAATATGATCAAATTTCACATGAGAAGTTTTATTTACAATAAAGAGTTTTATGGGTCTCCCCACCCACTTATTCACCTATCTAAGTGACAAAACAAAATTTTAATATTCCCATTAGTTGTAGGATCATTTAGGAATATTACAGGGAGAGACTCAAGCCTGTTGAATTATGTTGCAAATAAGCTCCAGGCTGATGTAAATAGTGATGGCAAGGTGAGGGGATGATCCCTCACATGATTCCTAGCTCAAGTGCTAGAAACTTCCTTCCTCCTCTGGATCTGCAATGATGGATTGAGAAATCCTTGATAAGGATGTTATTAATAGGAGGTGAATAATGTTTGGCCTAATGCCAGATCTGAAATGAGGCTCCGAGAATGTTGATCTTGAAGAAAAATGTGACAGGAAAAAACCTTCACCAATTCCTTAGCTAAAATACTAAATACATCCTCCTCCTCTCAAAATGATCTTCATAAATGTGTAATTCCTAAAGGTAGGTGTTCTGCAAAGAGTAGGAATAATGTGGCACCAATTCCTAATGATGAATAGCAGCTCAGAATACCTTCCCAAAGTAGGCACTCAAAGTCCCCCTTGGGTAAGGGTGGGATTCCCGCTTGGGAACAACATGTGCTAAACAGCATTGCCGACTTAGCTAAACAACATAAGAGTGCATGGAATTTCAAATGACAATTCTAGATCTAAATGGATCTAGAATCAATAATACCAAGACTGCCTTCCATTCTACCTTCATCTTCCTTATATACAAAGTGAGCCTTCCCAAGCCTTGGCCCACCTCTAAACTACATTTTTCATGTGGAAATAAGCTTCCATGATTGATTGCATTGTCTCTCCAAGTCCTCCATCATGTCTACATGCAATGTTCACCCTCTCCATCATGTGTGCATTAAATTCACTACTTCCTCCATGATCTCATCATGAATTGTCTATGATCTTACATTATATTCCCTCCATTATCTCAGTTGATTGCGTCAACCTTCGTGATCTATCTCATTAATCAGACATGACCTCCACTCCTTTCATATTAGTAGCTGCTCCACTACTCCATTATGTATATCTATGTCTAATTAATCCAAATTCACACATCAAAAGGTGGATCTTATTCATCTTTGAGGATTATGGGTCCCTCCACCCTTTTATTTACTTACTTAATTAATTTTATTAAGAACACTAATATTCAAAATAACATGTGAAAATTGTGGAATATTACAGTCCTCCCTGGAAAAAGTTTTCTTGTCCTCAAGCAACTGCAAAAGTAGATGCAAAGCCATCTATTCCCCTCCAGATGGCATCCACATAAGGAATGCCTCCTCAATCTGATGCAATTTGTTATACATGTTTAGTTGCAAGGTTGTCTCTCAAGAATGCATAGAATGACCTCCAATTATGTAGTTATATGTCCTTCATTCTCGAAGAAGTACCAAGCGACAACCATAAGTTTCCCAACATCATCATCAATACATGAGATACATAAAATAAAGTGGTTATTCCCACAAAGGAAAATAAAGTGGTTCCTCCCACAAAGGAAAATAAAGAGGTTCTTCCCACAAAGGAAATGCACTACTTCCTCCATCACTTCATCATGAATGATCTATGATCTTACACTAGATTCCCTTCATGATCTCAGTTGAATTCTTGAACCTCCATGATCTATCTCATTAATCAGACATGATCTCCACTCCTTTCACATTATGTAGCTACTCAACTACTCCATTATGTAGATCTATGTCTAATTTGTCCACATTCACACATCAAAAGTGGATCTTATTCATATTTGAGGATTATAGGTCCCTTTTATTTACTTAATTAATTAAGTTTATTAAGAACTCTAATATTCCAATAAACATGTGAAAATTTTGGAATATTACATTCCTCCCCGGAAAAATGTTGCTTGTCCTCAAGCAACCACAAAATTAGATGCAAATTCCATCTATCCCGCTCCAAATGGAATCCACATAACAAAGGGATCACCCATCTGCTGCAATGTGCTATGCATGTTTGGTTCCAAATTTGTCTCTCAAGAATGCATAAAGTGACCTCCAATTGTGTATTTAGATGTCCCTCATTATCCAACAAGTACCAAGTGACAACCATATGCTATCCAAAATCATCATAAATACATGAGATAAATAAAATAAAGTGGTTCTCTTCACAAAGGAAAATTCCCATCTCCCCAAGCATTTCTTCATCCCATGCTTCATGAAGTACATTGAGCATTGACATGCCCTCATCCTTAGCCTTGTTGGCCTTGTTGGATCCAAGCATCTTCCCAACATTGTGAAAAATAATAAATAGAGACATATGGGTAGAAAAAAAATTCAAACCATATTATCCCAATAGTAACCATTGGAGTAAGGCTTCTTTCTGCCATCCTCCATCCCCATTATGAAGGATGGTCAACACAAAATATCCCAAAAGCAACCAAAGCAAGAAGATATTTTGTTGTCTCTTCACCTCCTCATGTGCATCATGGAGTAAAAACATACTGATAGACATGTGGAATGCCACATCAGCCCAATATAAGCAAACACCATCATTACAAATCATGAGAGTACCATGCCAAGTTCTACACAATAAAAAACACATAGACATAGGAGATGTCATGTGATGGTCAAACTCTCTTAGCAACAACTAAAGTAACCATGCATTTTTCTTCTGCATTCTTCTAGTGATGTGCAAGGCATGAATCAAAAAAATATGAACCATTGGGTGGTAACCGTACTCACCCAAGAGTAGCCAGTGTAGCCATGCCTCCTTCTTCATTATATGAGTGTTATTTAGGGCATGGATCAAAGAAATAAGAGCTTTTGGGTAGTAACCATACTCACCCAAGAGAAACCAGCGTAACCAAGCTTCTTGCTAGCCCATGTCATATATCTGCAAGTGGTCATGCAACCCCTTTCTTATCATCCGCACCGACTCATCCCAATGTGGATGATGAATGATATTTTTCATAAACATGGTATCCTCCCATTGTATAATACCATCCTCCTCAAACTGATTAAGAACTTTGCACTCCCTGATATGTTGAATTGCACCTCCAATGAGATCTCTCCATGATACCTTCTGTTAGCCACCTATAAAATTTGTCATACCAAATGGTGGCTAAAACATTTTTGAGCCTTCAAGAAATAAGTTTTATTTCTAAAAAATGTTATCTCTTGAAGACTCCTAAATACATCATGCCCTTTGTTCAAATCTTCACTGCTGTTTCCATTTCAAAACTCTGAAATTCTACTGATTTCATAGAGAAAAGATTGCTGCAAAGGCCATTTTTCCTTTCCCCCCACCTCAAAAACTAACCTTCATTTTTTTCTCCTCTGTTCCTCATAAAATTCCTCTATTTTTCCTTTTCTCCATTTCCCCCTTCATAAAATCCATCTTACAGAGTTTAAAACTCCTTTTTAAACTCTGTCAAAACCCCCAAATCCATTGAAAACTTGGAAAAATTTCATAAAAAAATAAGTTTGTTTACCACAGGCTTAAGCCCCCTTGGTCCAAAGTCCTAACCACTTCCCCTCCATATGCCTTGGTGCTGGAACCAAGCGCTAAACCATTTAAGCGCTTATCGCATCGGAAAAATCATAATGCACAAGTCATTTTCTTATGTGAAAACCTCCGATGTGATTAATCCCTTTGTACCCAACCCCCGATCATATAATCGCTCCATATAACCCCTGTGCCCGCAATCGAGCCCTAAAACATTGAATATTTCCATCCTGATTTCCTTTTTCCTTTGAAAATTCGATAAACCCACCTTTTCCTAAGTTTGGTCCAAACGCGCCCATACAATGTTTTTTAATGAAAATGGGTAGATTGAAAGACCCACATCAAAAATTCCGATGCCATTCAAGCCCCATTGTATAAGCTCCGCCCCCCCCCCCGCTTTACTCCATATAACTTGTGCCCGGGACCAAGATTTAAAGGTCCCAAAGCGCCAATCGCATCCCAAAAATCCAAATGGGTAGATTGAAAGACCAAGCCTGACCTTTCGATGTGATTGGCCCTTATTCATGTAAGACTTGGGTCTATCGTTTCTCATATAATCAAAGGCCCCGCAGTTGGGCACCATGCATTTCATATATATAAAACCTGACCCAAAACCTTTTCATTTCATTAAAAATTTGGGTTTTTTTTCAAAAATTAAAGGCTTTCCGTCGTTACGAGTTTTGAAGTAATATCCACTGTTGATCGAAAATGATCAGACGGCCAGCGCTCAATCGTTTCAGTGCCTCCATGTTCTTCACCCTACTGATGTCGATAGTTTTGATTTCATCTGGACCATCCATTTGTCCGGATCGGACGGTCTAGATCACATCTCCCGACTTTGGTTAAAAACATGCATCCCCGCTCATAATGTTTCTCGGCCAATCATAGTCGTTGATATCTGCAGATCAATAGTCCTTCTTCATCCTTTCTTCGCCTGTATAGTATTTAATTTTAGCCCCAGATTCAATCCTGGCCATCGATCTTCTACCTCCAACGGCTCATACTAATCCCGACAGGCCTACCTCCTATGGGTCTGTTGAAGCCTAGAAAATCTATGCTTCAAACATCAGGGAAAACCACCCGGTCGAGACCTTAAGACAGCTCCTTTTCCATTTGGTATGGTGGCTCCGACTGGATTTAAAGGACCAGTTTCCTTATAACTAAATGGATTGGTTTGGATGGGTGGAAATGGGACTAAATTAACTGAAATAAAACTATATAATTTAAACTAAATACTGATAAAGAAATCTTAACACTAACCCGGGTAATTATATGTGAATACAACTTAAGATTGTTCCAATTTAACAATAACCATGAAAATGTATTATTATTTAAATTGAAATATGTAGAAACAAATAAAGATAACTCTGTTTAAGAAATTAAACAGAGTTGTATTAGCATATTGCATTCATCATTATATACCATCTATATATACTTATGAAAGATAACGTTTCAATTATACTCAGAAATGATATATAAAAGGAAGCGTTGTGAAAACAAATATATATAAATGATAGCAATTTTAAAGAAAATATCATAAGACAAAATAAATCAACAGTGAAAGGATAGAAATACCTCATTCATCTCGAAGACTTTCAAATGAAATGTGATATTCTAATCCAGTAACTCTGATGCAAAATCAAATTCCAAGGTACAGAAATGCAACACTTCAAAGATAATTCCGCATGAAAATCACCAGATGTGATCCTTTTTAAAAATATATAAGACAATGGAGTACAGAAATGCAATCTCCAAGTAAAAAATATTAAGATCCAGGACCCTTCTCTAAATGCATGAGAAGGGTTTAAATACTACCTAGCTAAATCTAAAAATAGTCTATTACAAAAATTAAGGATTCGGTTCAATGACCATCATTTTCCTAGGCTAAAATACAGTAAAATTAAAACTAAATCTAACTATCTATGAACTTGATCTTTAAACTTGCAGGCATCTAGCATAGTTTTGAGAAGATGCGGTTGACCGACTTCAGAATTCAACTGTCCTGAAAAGACAGAGTCGGAAAGCGTAGGTGCAATCTTCTCTGTAGCATTGATGATACAATTAAGCGCACTATGCTGACTATGTGGCTTCACCAAGTACGCCCAGTATGAGTCCCAATTTAATCTTGTCAGCCCTTGAATTGATTTTGCTCTTTCTTCTGCCTTTTGCCTTCATTCTGTTTGCAATTGATGTGCCTGTGGGAGATATCCTAGAACAGTTTCTGGAATCAAGTTAGCTTTGTGTAAATTGTCATTTACACAGTCAGTAAGAGTGTTTGCCGTTGTAGCCGCCTCCTCTGTTGCCTTTTCTGCCCGTCTGATTTGTGCATCCCAGTTATTGAACAGTATTTCTTTATGGTTTTCATTAACAATGGGTGCACCAACTTTTCTGCCTTCTTCTGTCTTTTGCCATGTCAGATAATCATTGATCTTTTCATTAATCAAATCATAATCATTTCGTAAATCTATGACATGATTTGTGATTTTATCGCTCTCTTGGCACAAAGAATTCCATTGCAAGATTTTTTGGCAGAAAACTTCCTCTTGTTGCAGTAGTTGATTGTTCAAAGAAATAGTTTCTGAAATGAATTCTGGAAGCTTAGGATTATCTTTATGCTGATCTTGGATAATCTGTATTTGTTTGTCTTTATCAGCCATGCTTTTTTGATGTCCTATTTGCATTTCTTGAAGTTGTTGTTGTAACTCTTCAAGTTTCAATTGTGCTTCCTTATTGGCCTGTACCTGTTGCAATTGTTGTTGCATAATTTTTACCTGTTCTTCTTTCTCATTCAACAAAAGTTGTATTTCAAATGTTTTGTCAATTGTTGCAGAAGCATAAGCTCCTGTCATTTGAGATAAATTAGCGAGATTATGAGTAGGTTCTGTGGTAGGATCTTTCCACAAAATATCTACTTGTTCTGGTTCAGTTGCAATTGCACTTTCTAATTTTCTCTTTTTCCTCTGTCTTTTCGCTACTGCTTTGTATTTTGGGCTGTAGAATACATCTAGAGGAGGAATGTCCTCTATATTAAGTACAATTTCAGAGGAGGGTGTGATTGGTATGTGCTCTGTCACTGTGACTGTGCTGCTTGTTCCTTTGTTCAAAACTTTGGTTGTCTGGACAGGGGTCTGTACATTCTGTCCTTCTACATTAATCAATTGGTTGAAGGTTTCCCATTCTTTGTCTAATTCAATGTTGACTGGCTGTTGCTGTACATTGGTTGGAGGAGGATTTGTCTGTTGAGAAGTGAAAATTTGTTGTTGAGTAAGTTCTTTTGATTGTGCAGAATCTTTCATGGATTCTTCCATTTTATCTTCCTTTTCCTTGGACTTATTGGAATGCTCAGAAGTCTCTCTGTCAGATTTTGATTTAGATTTATCTGTACTTGAACTGCCGTTAAGACTAACACTAGGAGTTTGCTCCCTTGCGGGCTCTAAGCGTAGATTTTCCAAAGGAATAGGATTCAGTCTTCTTTCTCTGTAAAGTTTGAATTCCTGGAATTCCTCTGGAGATAACTGCGTTTAAGCTGAATTCAAAACTTCTTTAAATGAATTTCTTGCTTGGAACATATCATCAAAAAGATCCTATTCCCCGGAAAATTCCCTTACTCTGATTGCATTGGTAAAATTCTTAACAATATCATTTGGGTCGAATAACCTTCTCGAAAATTTGAACAGCTGTAGGCATGTAATGTTGCCTATCTCTTGTAATGTTGCCTATATCGAACAATGAAAATGTTCCACATTTTACAGGACATTGTGGCCAAATGCCTTTTTTCTTCTCTTTTAAATCTTTTGTTATACCTCCTTGGCCACGGGTCTGATAAGAAATTTCCCGAGCTACAAGTCTATCTGGAACATATAGGGGTAAAACATGGGGGGAAGCATAACTTCCAAAAACCCTAATATAAGTGAACAATTCTTCTCCAAACCATCTCGCGACAAGGAGAATGTCAACCTCTGTTTCTGGGCATAACCTTGGGGCGTCCTTATTATGCAATGTTCTGTATAATGGCAGCATTATTCCATGACAAATTTGGTAAAAATGGGAAACAAACTTAGACTCCCATAGTTCTTTATGATACACATGAATAAGCAAAGGATCGTGGATAGTCCATTGCCAACCCATCACAGGGAATTTAGAGACATAACAGATAGCATCCATGACATAAGCAGATAAATAAAAAGGCGGATAAACCCGCTGAGAAACATTTCGTTTGGACCGGTAGTGAAAAATAGCAGTGGTCAAATTATCAGATAGGATTTTGGCCCAGTCTACAATTGTAGAATTAACGGCCGCATTTAACAAAGGGAGCCATTCTGGCAAGATCATATTTATGTCAGGCTTTCCAAAAAGCCTACATAACATGGCAGCAGTAAAACAATAAGGAGAGGTAAGTGAACCCGTGTTGTACATACCTTATTTGTTTTTCTTAAATGGTTCACTTCTTTTGGTCCACTCCTTTGTGCATTCTGCCAAATTTGCATGTTCTCTAGCAAAATCTTCCATGAATTGTTTATTGTAAGTCGCCTAAGGCTCCGGAAACTTATACATCAACCTCACGTCTTCTGTGGTGAATGACCCGATTATCTCTTCAGATGGAGTTCTAAATTTCCTGTCTGAAATATCGGTGTTGTCCAGCACCCATCTCACCATGTCTGTATATGGGAGAATCCTTGGCCTTGCCGCTATTCTATGCAGAAATGAGCAAGCCAGTTCTCTAAGGGTTGCCTCAGACGTATTACTGGAGCCTGCTATAGCTACAACTTTCATCACCACAGGATTTTCTTCCTCTAACAGATTATACATTCCTTCCCAAGTGGATATACCGGCATCCTTATTACAAGCGGTGTCTGCATATAGCGAAGCCATTTCTCCGTTTTCAGAACTCGAGCTCTTCTCCTTATTACCCATAGTGTTTCGTGAAAGCTTTGTATAGACGTTTGCTCCTTCGTGCCTGCGTTTTACGAGTAAATGAGAGTAATGACATAAGAAAGGTGATGAGACTGTTTTAAATGTGAAAGCAGATGAAATATAATATTTTAATCGTAAAACGAATTTCAATCCAAACACAATCTCATTTACCATTAATAATCAATCCAATCATTTAATTTAATCATTAAAGCGCATAACAGATTTGATATATGGGAAGATTGCCTTTGGACAATGCGCCTACATGAATCTGCGACATTGCGATCTGCGATTTGCTGCGCAATATCGCAATATCGCAATGTCGCAATATCGCAATATTGCAAAATGAAGCCATCGCAGTTACGTAAAATAGCGCAAAAGCGGAAATTGCGCAATAGCGCAAAAGCGCATATCGCAAATCTCGCAAAAGCACAAAATTGAAAATAGCGCAAAAGGTATTCATTAATCACTTCTGTTTTCTGCGCTATGCGATCTGCGACCAATGCGTTTATTGTATAGGCTTTTGGGATTGCATTATCGCAAAGGCACAAAATCGCATTTTCAGTTTTATAAAAGATATATACCATTTTGCTATGGATGCGCTATTTTGTTTAAAGAGAAATTTTATTGTAATCTATCATAAACTTAAGTGTTTCTTAATGTTCTTTCTAAGGGATTTCCATAAGTTTATGATAGAAAGTTTTATTTGAAAAGCAAAACAAATCCTAATTAATTTTTTTGGATTTTTTAACTAAGGGTCCCCATTTATTTAGTATTATTACTAATACTAAATAAAAAGGGGGGTTGTTGCTGGTCACAACAGAGTACTGCCTTCTTTAAGATTTGATCTCGGCCATCCAATTCTAGATCCAACGACCCAGATTGAAACTGCCCGTTCTCTTTCCGCCCACGCATCTTCCCAAATTCGCGCTCGATCTCTACCGTCAGATCTAAGACCCCAGATCTAATGGTTGGTATCTCATATCGCGTAACTTTTAGCACAGAATTTATTTTCCCAAAGGCCGCGCGATATAGGTGGTTTTGGAAAGCCACGTGGTGGGCAGGAATGCATATCACGTTCAAAAAGTCAAAACCATCTCCCCGCCCTTTCGCCACGTGAAAAAAACTGTTTTACCTCCTGAAACTGCTTTCCCTCTTTTCCTTCGTAATTCATCACACACCTCCTCAACCGTTGATATTTATGAGCCAATCTCATCTGATGGCTCACATTCCTCCTGAAACCCATTCGGTGTTTAATTTCGTTTTTTCCTCCGCCTAAGGTTTTTAACCTTATTTCTTTATATTTTCCGCCTTTTCTCCATAAAGTGACTCCTTCACTTTATTTCCTTCCGATTAATCCTAACAGTCGAATCTTTGCAAATCGATGGATCCAACTTAAAAGCTCCCTCTGCTCTCCTTTTGACCTCCTCTAACAGATCTCCACCGTTGGATGTTGCTATCTAATGGCCACGCTCCTTCCCCACAACCTCTGAAGCAGTTTACCCAATAAACGCAACATTTTATTAATATTTATTATTATTTTTTGCAAGTGTTTGATTGTTTTTCCATTATATTGAAGAAAATCCAAAGGCTGGGAATGACGATTCCCGTGCCTTTGATTCATAAAAAGGAAGCCATCCACAGGGTTCGAATCCATGTTTCATCAGTGCTTCATGGGCATTGATGCCATATGAGCCCTGCACTGCCCTTCACATCAACAAGACACAGTGAAATAAATTCAACAAAAGAGTATCAGTGTTGAATATTTAAACACGACAAAACAGAGGATTAAAGACAGTTTGAGGATTATGGCTAAGATTGATTATCAAAAGCCTAATCCTCCAAATTAAAATACAATTAAATAAAATCAAAATATCATCAGACAGAAAAGCCTCCACCACCACAATAGAGGCCAATTGATTCCTCTCAGCTACCACAAAGTCACCTGTTGACTCAAAGCATTCAAATAGAGGCTGAAGTTATTGATCAAAAAGAAGATATTTTCCTCAGTGCAGCCGAGCAGTTAATTCCGCCAAATGAACTTAATGTAAAATATCAACAGAGTTACTACAACATGACACAGAACCTTAAAAGTCAACAAAAGCTCCCACCGAGCTTAATTCTTAATGTAAAATATTTAATATAGAGGACACATATGTAAACTTCTCTATTGAGCTCCTCAAAGGCTGAGAAGTATTAAGTTTGTATTAATTTCCCTAGGAGATCTTTTATCAGATCCCACCTCCTCATTACTTCTATAAATACTTCTGTAGAAGATGAGAAAATGTTGGTTCTTGAACTTTGAAATATCCTTGAGCTTGAGACTTCTACTTGTAAATAATGTTCACTGGCTCTTGAAGCTCTGCTTGTGGTTAGACATGTTAGTCTGGGAAGTGTAGATGATTGCTAAACTGAAAAATTGGACTTAAAGCTATAACTGGTTTGGAGCATCAATACAAGCTGATTTATGGGATCTTGGTCTATGTCAACAGTGATGTTATTTCTTATGTAAATTTTTATTTTATTTCTATTTTCACTTTTTCCATCTTCTCTGATAAAGAACAACAAGAATAGAGTTAGGATTTACTGTATATCAGTACCCTTCTCTGACTGATAAGCTTTATCTTAATTTTTTCTTCCAAATTGTGTTATTCAAGAATGATTTAATTCAGTTTGAAAAGCTAGGAATGCTGGTGTTCCCTTGTCCTATTGTCTTAGCTAAATGTTATTCTTGAATGTTATTTTCAGTTTATGTTAAGTAAATAGGAACTAAAGAAGATATGGTGAGCCCTGGTCCTAGTTTTATCCCCGAAGACTATCTGAAAGTTTCCCTTGGAATGTGTTGAAATCTGGCTAGTTTCAAAGTACTTACCAGATCTTATACCATTCTTTGTTATATTTTGTGTTTTTTTTTAAAGTTACCAAGTAAAGCAGAGCTGGGAGAGGTTTGTGGTGCGCCATGCCCGCTAGTTTATTCTCCAATAGTTTCCTTTAAGTTTCCCTTTGTTTTTAAATGTTTTTCTATTGAAAGTGTATCAAAGGCTGGCTAGTTTTGAAGTACTTACCAGATCCTGGATTACTTTTATGTCTTTCTTAAGTGTATGTCAAAAGCTAGCCAGTTTCAATGTACTTACTAGATCTTGGGCTGCTCTTTGTTCTTCATTTGTTTAATTCCCCTTCTTTTTGTATCATTTCATTCCATAAATAAAACTTTAAAGAGATCCTTAGACATAGATGACTTGCCCCATGGACCACTCTTGCCCCTTGTTGTTTCAATTAATCCCTATTATGACTCCATAGCCCAATGGACTAAAACCTGCAATTATCTATCTTTTTGGCCAAAGCTTTTTCTGGTTGCTTGCAACTTCACACCTTTGAAACTATTTGCATTTATAACTTTCCACTCAAATAATAATCATGCTCAACCATACAAAACAAAACAAAAACGCTTCGACTTCATAACTATCCTAATATCATTACCCAAAAGCCTTAAAGATAAATCCATCTTTGCACTTATTGGAGAGATCCCTCTCCGGATTCAAGAGGGCTAGATCCTAGAATCCCAAAGTGGTTGAAATGATGTTCTCCCTGCAGTTAGACCTTTTCCAATCTTGCTGATTACAGGGTGCTAACATTTCTGGTGATTCCACTAGGGATCGAACCTAGAATCTCTGGTTCCCTTAAACATTTCATAAAACCTTGTGAGTAAACAGCAGCCTTTTCAAGCACTACCAAGCAATGGTAATCATGGTAAAACTTGTTTGAATCAGTGAAAATCTAGGCAGACCCTAGGATTCTCATAAGAGTTTATCTAACCTTTAAAAATCAGCTGGCTTACCCATAAGAGTAGATTGTTTTTGTCTCATAACCGTAGCTATGTTTTGAAACAGATTTAGGACACTCTTAGAAACCACACAACTAAAAAATAACTCAGAAAACCAAAAAATATTTCAGATTGGTATTCAATAAATATGGTGGTGGACCATAAAACCTTTTACCTCCTCAAGAGCTAAAAACTTCCACTTGGCGACCCCATAATCCTCAACAGACCTTTAGACTCCACTGGGAAGAACCCTTGTCATTGTAACATCTTTTAAAACTCAGTTAGAGGACTGTAGGATTTGAATTTGTACAAAACAGATTAGTTAACCTCTTAAAGACTTTCATATCTGGTTAAACTGTTCTTGTTTATTTGGGTCTGAAAAACACAGCATAGTGACTCCTAGAAAGCTTCATACTAGAGCCTACCCTGACACTAATCCACCTAAGATAGTTGATAACCCTAAAAGTATCCTTAGAAAGTCCCCAAAGGTAAATTTTTCAAATGTTTTCAGATCACCCTTGAGAGCTAATTCGGTTCCTGAAAATCTTTCAGCTCTACAACAATCACAAGCCGACTTAGTAAATCTATTTAGAACTAGGTCATTTGATGATATAATTTAGCTAGACCCTGAGTCTTCACTTTCATCCCCGAAGACAAGTGAACATCCTGGTGATAGAGAAACGACACCACCTTCAAAATTTTGGTGTCTCTCATCCAAGATTAGCTCAGCAATCTACTGTTGTTCCATCTACATGTGTTCACCAAACATCCACTGTTCAAACCACTCCGCTTCAACCCACTTTCCCTCTTGTTAATCCACCTCTTGTAAATCCAACCCCACCACATATCATGGCAGCATGGTATGCTCCCTTATTACTTCCTGTACCACTAGTCAATCTTCCATAGAACCATCAGTCCAAAATTCCATTATATGATGCTAGCAATTCTACAACTGCATCAGAACATGTGGATAAAATGAATGACTACTTTGACAGAAATGAAATTGATGATGAATCTATCAAACTGAGACTATTTTCTCAGAGTCTGGGGGGAGAAGTAAGAAAATGGTTTAAAGGCTTAGCCCCCCATAGTATCAATGATCTCCAAGCCTTCCATCAGACATTCTTAAACAAATGGGAAGTAAAGAAGAATCCTCTCCAAATCCTCTCGGATTACAAGAACCTCCACAGAAACCCTGGGGAAAGTGTACAAGCTTACTGCACCAGATTTAACAGTGTGTATAATGCACTTCCCCCATATCTAAAACCTCTACAAGGCTCAGCTCTAAACAATTTTCCTGAAGGGTTTGACCCTGAGATGGCCTATCAGCTAAGAGAGAGAGATCCTGAAACTCTTGAAGATATGAAAAAAGGAGCTCTTGTTGTGGAAGTTAACTTGATGGAGAAGAGAGTAAGAATGAAGAATGAGAAGAGAGTATCCTTCAGAGAGGAATCCACGCCTTCTACTTCCAGCTTAAATATGGAAAGAATGATGGAAGAGATGATGAAGATAATTTGCATTTTTGAGAGAGCACAAGCAAATCAAAATCAAACTGCTCCTCAAAACAGAAACCAGAACCAAAATCAGAATTTCAGAAGAAACCAACCCCCAAATAGACCAAGGGAATATGATCAGCAGATCACTCCTCCATTTCATCAAAACTATGTAAGCGAGGTTGAGGAAATAGATGAGAAAATAGAGGAAGATGATATCAACATGCTGGGATTAGATAATGATGACTTTGAGATTCATTATGATAGAAAACAAGGTCTTTACACACCCTATGATGACAAAAGAGATGATGATAAAAGTTATTATCAAGACATGGAGAATTTCATCATAGAATCTCAAAGGGAATATGACCTTAGAAGTAAAACCAATCAACAAACTCCCAACACCAAAACCTCTGACAAATTTTCTCAAAAAAACACTGTAAACAAACCAAAAGTTGTCAAACAGAAAGACAAAACAGTGGTTGGAAATTTTGATAAAGGTAAAGAGAAAGGCACTCAAAACAATGAAAAACAAAGTGAAGACCTTAGCAGTACTAACACTTCAGCTAGTACTCCTATCAAAACCATTTTGTCAAATGTAAATAGAGCTAGTCAACAAACAGATTTTGCTGACATAACGACAATTAACAAGGTTGAGATAAGTGCTTCAAAGAGTCAAATTCCTTTCATCCTGGAGTAGGAAATTTCAAAGATCAAAATCTCTGTTCCTCTTTCTGAGCTAGCTGCCCAAAATGTATATAGGACCCAAATTTTGAAGGCTTTAGACATAAAGGATAATAATGACACATTCAATCTTAATGATGACCAGCCAAAGATCATTTTTGGTCCAAGATTGAAGGCAGATATCAAGAGGGACCTGTTCCTCCCTTTTATGTGAGTTTAAACGTTCATGACAAGATTTTGCATAACGCTATGCATGACTTAGGGGCATCTCATAATTTAATGCCAAAATCTGTAATGGAGAGCCTAGGCCTAGAAATCACCAGACCTTATAAAGACCTTTACTCCTTTGACTCAAGCAGAGTAAAATTTTTAGGTTTAATCAAAGATCTCTGCGTTAACTTAGCCCAAATTCTAGCCAAGTGTTTGGTTATGGATATTTTTGTGGCTGATTTCCCCCCAAAGTATGGAATGTTGTTATCTAGTTCTTGGGGGGCTAAGTTACAAGGGACTATGCAGATGGACATGACCTATGCGACCATCCCTGATTTCAATCAGACAAGAAGACTTTACAGGGAGTCCCATATGTAGTACATGGTTACTAGTCAAGACAGACCCCAAAACTCTCCTCCGTACTCTGTAAATATAGGCCTTGATTCTTTTACCCTATTTAATGATGAAACACTTAGTGAACAAGTCACTTTAACAAAATTAATGGCCGATAGGGAGGAAGAGGAAAACATCACAGAAATGCCTAAACGGTTTTCTGAACCCATGAACCACATCAAAAAATACACAAGTCTTGAACTACAAATCACGCGTCCATCTCTTTTTAACCTTGAGAGTCAAGAAATAATTCCTCAACTAAATGAAAAACTAGAGGAATTAAAACAGATTCGACTAAGCGCTCATATTTCAAAACAATCAGAAAGCTCATTAGTTGAAGAGGATAGTAATCAAATGAAGGAAAATGAAACTATTCCTCTATGGAGTATGTATTTTGATGGGTCATGCACTAGAACTAATGCTGGTGTAGGTATCTAGATCTGTAACACTAATAACAACCACACAGAAAGCATTTCCTATATATTAAACTTCTAGTGTTCAAATAACGTAGAGGAATATGAATCCCTACTTTTAGGCTTACATTTGTTGAAAAAAATAGGAGCCAAGAGAATTAAAATTCATAGGGATTCAGAACTAATCATTAGGCAAGTCAACGGGGAATACAACGCAAATCATCTTAGACTTAGGGCCTATCGAAACGATGTCATGGATCTTTTGAAAACTTTTGAGGAGTCCCAGTTAATTTTTATCCCAAGAAAAAGAAATAACGTGGCCCACAGCCTAGATTTTGCAGCTAGAACATGCTTAACACCATATGAAACCAAAGAATGCACAACTCAAATTAAATTCAGACCAGTCATCCTTGATAACAAAAGATATTGGCAAGTGTTCGACGGAGACAAACAAATAGAAGACTTCATGCAATTCAGAAATGAATTTGAACTTCACAGTTCAGATTCAGATTATGAAACAGATTTCAACAGTGAAGAAAATTTTCTTGGTGAAGAAGAACAGTCTCCTGAGCTTACTGATATAAATCTACTGACTATCAAACCTGAAAATGAAACAAAATCGACTGCAGAGTTAGAAACCCTGCAGTCTAAAGATCAAAGGTTGCCTAAGGGTCTGGCCCCTTTAGATGAGTTGTTCGATTTTAACGATGTGGCCAAGAAGCCAAAACTAGAACCTGTAGAGACTGAAGTGGAAGAGTGAAATATAGGTAGCGAACTAAAACCTATGACGATCAAACTGTCTAAAACTTTACCAGCTCACATTAAACTCAAATACATAGAGTTGTTCAAAGAATTTTCTGATGTTTTTGCGTGGAGTTTTGAAGATCTTAAATCCTACGACATTGAAATAATACAGCATAAAATATCTCTCAAAGAAAACCAAAAACCATTCAAACAGAAACTGCGCAGAATAAACCCTGTACAGCTGCCTTTGGTTGAGAAGAAAATCAAGAAAATGTATGAAGCTGGTATTATTTTCCCTATTAGATATTCTGAATGGGTGTCTAATCTGGTGTTAGTGAGGAAGAAAACAAGAGAGATCAGGCTTTGTATAGACTTTAGAGACTTAAACAAAGCTTCATTGAAAGACAACTACCCTTTTCCTAAGATGGATCATATTTTACAAAGAGTGGTAGGTTCTAGAAAAATTTCTTTGCTTGATGGCTTTTCAGGGTATAATCAGATCTTAGTTCACCCTGATGATCAAATAAAGACAACTTTTACTACACCATGGGGCACTTTCATGTATGTGAAAATGCCCTTTGGTCTAATGAATGCTGGAGCAACTTTTCAGAGAGCCATGGACATAGCATTCTCAGAAGAACTAGGCTACTTCATCATTATATACCTTGACGATGTTACTGTGTTTTCAAAGACAAATGAAGAGCACTTGGAGAATTTAAGAAAATCTTTTAAGAAATGCAGAAAGTTTGGAATATCTTTAAACCCTAAGAAAACACTATTCGGTCTCCAAGAGGGTAAAATTCTTGGGCACATTATTTATGAGGAGGGTATTAAGATATATCCAAAGAGGATTGAGGCCATATTGCATATCTCTCATCCTTGAAACATCAAGGAGTTGCAATATTTCATTGGAAAGATTAACTTTTTGAGAAGTTTCATCCCCAACTTGGTTGAGCTCCTTAGGAACATTACAAACATGTTGAAGAAGTAGCAAGGGGTAAAATGGACCGTGGAAGCAAAGAAGTCATTTGAACTGGTGAAACAAGCGCTAACTAAAACACCGGTTCTAATAAGTCCTAATTTTTCAAAAGATTTTTATATTTTCTCATTTGCATCAGAACATACAATAGCTGTTGTCCTTTTACAGAAAAATCCACAAGGACAAGAGTAGCCTATTGCATTCTTTAGCAAGGCCTTGAGGGATGCCCCTCTGAAGTATAACATTATAAAAAAGCAAGCTTTTGCTTTGGTTAAGGCTTTAAAAGACTTCAGAGTATACATCTTACATTCACACATCATTGCCTTTGTCCTAATTTCAGTTGTGAAATACATTCTAACACATGACCCTAATGGTAAGAGAGGTAAGTGGATTGTTGTTATTCTTGAATATGATTTAGAGATAAAGCCCACTAAGCTCATCAAAGGCCAAGGTCTAGCTAGATTAATGGCTGAATCCAATTTTGAAGTTCTTGATATTAATATGATTAATGCTTTAGATGATCAAGAGGAAATCTCAACACCCATTGTTGAAAATCATTTTATGAATTCCTCTTGGTATGCTGATATTCTTTATGTTTTTCTTAATTTGAATACACCTCCTGGTTTTACAAAAACAAAGGCAAGGTTTCTAAAGTTAAAATATGTAAACTTTTGCATTATAGATAGATGTTTTTATTGGAGAAATGCAAGTGGTATATTGCTTAAATGTTTGCCTGAGTATGATGTAGAGAAGGTTAAGCACGAGTAACATGAAGGAGAGTGTGAAGGCCATTTATACTGGAAGAAAACAGCCAAAAAAATCTTGAGGGCTGGTTACTATTGGCCTACTCTTTTTCTTGATGTACACAAGATGATCATTGCCTTCCATAAGTGCCAACTTTTTGAAGGAAAAAGGAAGCTGCTACCCTTGCGTCTGCATCCAATCACTGTTTAAGCTCCATTTCAACAGTGGGGACTTAACTTCATAGGAGAGCTCCATCCACCTTCCTTTTCTTAGCATAGATGGATTCTCACTGCCACAGACTACTTCACTAAATGAATAGAAGCCATCCCTTGTAGGAAATCCAATGATTCTGTCATTATAAAATTCATGGAGACTAACATTCTCTCTAGATTTGGCTACCCTACCAAGATCATCACTGATAATGCAACAACATTTGGATCAAAGAAGATGGTTGAATTCTGTCACAAGTATCATATTACATTGGGACATTCCACGGCCTATTACCCTCAAGGTAATGGACTTGCAGAATCCTCAAACAAGAGTTTGGTGAATACAATCAAGAAGTTGTTGGAGGGCAACAAGAAGCCTTGGCACACAAAGCTTGTTCATGCACTTTGGGCTGACAGATTGACTTTGAAGAAATATATTGGCATGTCACCCTACCAGCTTGTGTATGGCACTAATGCAATTTTTCCAACCAGCCTGGGTGTGCCAGTTATGAAGTTGATTCAAGAGGTTCAGTCTGAAAAAAATGACATGATCAGAAGGATAAATTAGACTATTCACCTTCAGCAAACCAGAGAGGAGGTCTATAACAAATCATTACAAAAGCAAGATAGCATTAAGAAGATTTTTGACAGAAGAACAAAGGCCAGCAATTTTAATGTTGGGGAAAAAGTTTTAAAGTGAATCAAGGAGGGAAGATAAGGGCAAGCATGGAAAATTTGACAACTTATGGCTTGGCCCTTACTTCATTCATTCAGCTGCTGGTAATAATGCCTTTTTCTTACAAGAGTTGAATGGAGCAAAATTATTTGGGGGTCCTGTCAATGGAAGGATGCTCAATAATTACTTCTCTTGACCCTATTATGTTTTGAAGCCTTTTATTTTTTTTCCATTATAAATATATCATCCACCATTTCATTCAAAGTTAGAAAAAAAAATACAAAAACAATAGAAGAAAGAAAAGAGGGCAGATTGAAAAAATAATAAAGGTACAATCCCATACCAAAAAAGAGAAACAAATCTGAAAGTGTGCAAGCTTAAATGCCACTCCTGAAAAACACACTTCTAATTAGTCATACAGCCTAATCTTGACTAATTATTTTAAATTTACTGTTGATAGCATAGTGAATTTGATTGCCAAACTGTTTAATCTTGGCTTATCAGTAGGTAGTTTAGGCTAGAAATTAAAGGTTCAAACATGCTCAAAATCTGAACCTAAGTTTCTAAAGCAAGATGACTCAAATCTGTTTTAATTTCTGAATCAAAACAGAGGTAAAACTGGTTCTAATCAATTCAAAATCTGAACCAGTCAACAAAGGAAAAACAGCTCAAACAGAAGTAAAAACAGAGTTGTAAAAAAGATGAAGGAAGTGCTTTAAAAAAATTTCAGATCTTAAGCCTTCCACTTTGATTTAATTTTTTCCAAAATAATACCTATGTGGAGCTTCTTTTTTATGCCATAGATCAGCATCAAGTTAGACTTTTCAATCTTGATTTGTATGCTTTTTAATTTCTGTTTTAGAAATTAGAGAATAAAATTTGTTAGACTGTTTAATCCTAACAGATTGGTAGATTAGGTAGAGAAACATATGAACTCAACTGTTTAATATGAGTTCATGGAGAAATAAGGAGTAGAATTACATTATTTTTATGCTTTCAAAAGAATAAAATTTTGTAAAAAGAGTTTTCCAATACAAGTGCACTCTAAAGAAGAAAAAATGTTAGATCAGTAGGATTGGGTAGGTAGAAAGCTTATATTAATGAAGTTCCTTTGTTTTCCATGGCTGCTAACATTTTTCAGAACACAGAAGATCATCCAAGTAAAGAAAAGTATCCCAATGGATGAGGCACTAATCAGCCTCCCAGAGAATGCAAGTCTAAAGTTCTTGATGCCTTTAAGAAGGCACCATTCCCAAGTGGAGCCACTGTTAGCCACCTATAAAATTTGTCATACCAAATGGTGGCTAAAAAAATTTTGAGCCTTCAAGAAACGAGTTTTATTGCTAAAAAATGTTATCTCTTGAAGACTCTTGAAGACATCATGCCCTTTGTTCAAATCTTCACTGCTATTTCCATTTCAAAACTCTAAAATTATATTGATTTCATAGAGAAAAGACTGCTGCAAAGGCCATTTTTCCCTTCCCCCACCTCAAAAACTAACCTTCATTTTTGTCTCCTCTATTCCTCATAAACTTCCTCTATTTTTCCTTTTTTCCATTTCCCCCTTCATAAAATCCATATTACAGATTTTAGTACTCCTTTTTAAACTCTGTCGAAACCCCCAAATCCATTGAAAACTTGGAAAATTTTCATAAAAAATAAGTTTTTTTACCATAGGCTTAAGCCCCCTTGGGCCAAAGTCCTAACCACTTCCCCTCCATATGCCTTGGTGCTGGAACCAAGCGCTAAAACATTTAAGCGCTCATCGCATCGGAAAAATCAGAACGCACAAGTCATTTTCTTATGTGAAAACCTCCGATGCGATTAAGCCCTTTGTACCCAACCCCCGATCATATTATTGCTCCATATAACCCCTGTGCCCGCAATCGGGTGCTAAAACATTGAATATTTCCATTCCCAATTTCCTTTTTCCTTTGAAAATTCGATAAACCCACTTTTTCCTAAGTTTGGTCCAAACGCGCCCATACAATGTTTTTTAATGAAAATGGGTAGATTGAAAGACCTGCATCAAAAATTCTGATGTGATTGAAGCCCCATTGTATAAAATCTGCCTCCCCCCAATTTACTCCATATAACTTGCACCTGGGACCAAGAGTTAAAGGTCCCGAAGTGCCAATCATGTCGCAAAAATCCAAATGGGTAGATTTAAATACCAAGCTCGACCTTCCGATGCAATTGGCCCTTATTCATATAAGACCCGGGCTTATCGTTTCTCATATAATCAAAGGCCCCGTAGTTGGGCGCCATGCATTTCATATATATAAAACCCACCCCAAAACCTTTGCATTTCATTAAAAATTTTGGTTTTTTGTTAAAAAAACTTAAACGGTTTCCACCGTTATGAGTTTTGAAGTAATATCCACCATTGATCCAAAATGATCAGACGGCCAGCGCTCAATCGCTTCGGCACCTCCATGTTCTTCGCCTCGCCGATGCCGATAGTTCTGATTGCATCTGGACCATCCACATGTCCAGATCGCATCTCCCGACTTTGGTTAAAAACATGCATCCCCACTCATAATGTTTCTCGGCCAATCATAGCTGTTGATCTCTGCAGATCAACAGTCCTTCTTCATCCTTTCTCCGCCTGTATATTATTTCATTTTAGCCCCAGATTCAATCCTGGATGTCGATCTTCTACCTCCAACGGCTCATACTAATCCCGACAGGCCTACCTCCTGTGGGTCCTGCCTTCTTTAAGATTTGATCTCGTCCGTCCAATTCTAGATCCAACAACCCAAATTGAAACTTCCCATTCTCTTTCCGCCCGCGCATCTTCCCAAATTCGCACTTGCTCTCTACTATCAGATCTGAGACCCCAGATCTAATGGCCAGTATCTCATATCGCATAACTTTCAGTGCGGAAGTTATTTTCCCAAAGTCCATGTGATAAAGGTGGTTTTGGAAAGCCACATGGCAGGTGGGAACGTATATCGCGTTCAAAAAGGAAAAACCGCCTCCCCACCCTTTCGCCACCTGAACAAAATTTTTTTACCTCCTAAAACCGCTTTCCCTCTTTTCCTTCGTAATTCATCATGCACCTCCTCAACCATTGATCTTTATGAGCCAATATCATCTGACGGCTCACATTCCTCCTGAAACCCATTTGGTGTTTAATTTCGTTTTTTCCTCTGCCTAAGGATTTTAACCTTATTTCTTTATATTTTCCTCCATTTCTCGATAAAGTGACTCCTTTGCTTTATTTCCTTCCAATTATTCCTAACCATTGAATCTCCACAGATCGACAGATCCGACTTAAAAGCTCCCTATGCTCTCCTTTTGACCTCCTCTAACAGATCTCCACCATTGGTTGTTTCCATCCAATGGCCACGCTCCTTCCCCACAACCTCTGAAGTAGTTTACCCAATAAACACAGGATTTTATTAATCTTTATTGTTTTTTTTTGCAGGTGTTTGATGGTTTTTCCATTATATTGAATAAAAACCAAAGGCTGGGAATGACGATTCCCGTGCCTTTGATTCATAAAAAGGAAGCCATCCACAGGGTTCAAATCAAAGTTTCATCAGTGCTTCATGGGAATTGATGCCATATGAGCCCTGTGCTGCCCTTCACATCAACAAGACACGGTGAATTAAATTCAACAAAAGAGTATCAGTGTTGAAGATTTAAACACAACCGAACAAAGGATTGAAGACAGTTTGAGGATTACGGCTAAGATTGATTATCAAAAGCCTAATCCTCCAAATTAAAACACAATTAAAGAAAATCAAAAGATCATTAGACAGAAAATCCTCCACTGCCACAACAGAGGCCAATTGATTCCTCTCATCTACCACAAAGCCACCTGTTGACTCAAAGCATTCAAACAGAGGCCGATGTTATTGATAAAAAAGAAGATATTTTCCTCAGCGTAGCCGAGTAGTTAATTCTTCCAAATGAACTTAATGTAAAATATCAGGAGAGTTACTACAACATGACACAGAACCTTAAAAGTCAACAAAAGCTCCCACTGAGCTTAATTCTTAATGTAAAACATTTAATACAGAGGACACATATGTAAACTTCTCCATTGAGCCCCTCAAAGGCCGAGAAGTATTAAGTATGTATTAATTGCCCCAAGAGATTTTTTATCAGATCCCACCTCCTCATTCCTTCTATAAATACTTCTGTAGAAGATGAGAAAATGTTGGTTGTTGAACTTTGAAATATACTTGAGCTTGAGACTTCTACTTGTAAATAGTGTTCACTGGCTTTTGAAGCTCTTCTTGTGGTTATACATGTTAGTCTAGGAAGTGTAGACGATTGATAAACTGTAACATTGGACTTAAAGCTGTAACTGGTTTGGAGCATCAATACAAGCTGATTTATGGGATCCTAGTCTATGTCAATGGTGATGTTATTTCTTATTGTAAATTGTTATTTTATTTCTATTTTCACTTTGTCCATATTCTCTGATAAATAACAACAAACATAGAGTTAGGATTTACTATATATCAGTACCCTTCTATGACTGATAAGCTTTATTTAATGCTTTCTTCCAAATTGTGTTATTCAAGAATGATTTAATTCAATTTGAGCAGCTAGGAATGCTGGCGTTCCCTCGTCCTACTGTATTAGCTAAATGTTATTCTTGAATGTTATTTTCAGTTTATGTTAAGTAGAGAGGAACTAAGGAAGATATGGTGAGCCCTGGTCCTAGTTTTATCCCCAAAGACTATCTGAAAGTTTCCCTCAGAATGTGTTGAAATTTGGCTAGTTTCAAAGTACTTACCAGATCTTAGACCATTCTTTGTTATCTTTTGTGTTTGTCTTGAAAGCTACCAAGTAAAGCAGAGATAGGAGAGGTTTGTGGTGCACCACGCCTGCTAGTTTCTTCTCCAACAGTTGCCTTTAAGTTTCCCTTTGTTTTTAAATGTTTTTCTATTGAAAGTGTATTAAAGGCTGGCTAGTGTTGAAGTACTTACCAGATCCTAGATTACTTTTATGTCTTTCTTAAGTGTATGTCAAAATATGGCGAGTTTCAATGTACTTACCATATCTTGGGCTGCTCTTTGTTCTTCATTTGTTTAATTCCCCTTCTTGTTGTATCATTTCATTCCATAAATAAAACTTTAAAGAGATCCTTAGACATAGATGACTTGCCCCATGGACCACTCTTGCCCCTTGTTGTTTCAATTAAACCCTATTATGACTCCATAGCCCAATGGACTAAAACCTGCAATTATCTATCTTTTTGGCCAAAGCTTGTTCTGGTTGCTTGCAACTTCACACCTTTGAAACTCTTTGCATTTAGAACTTTCTACTCAAATAATAAGCATGCTCAACCATCCAAAACAAAACAAAAACCCTTGGACTTCATAACTAGCCTAATATCATTACCCAAAAGCCTTAAAGATAAATCCATATTTGCACTTATTGGAGAGATCCCTCCCCGGATTCAGGAGGTCTAGATCCTAGAATCCCAAAGTGGTTGAAACGATGTTCTCCCTGCAGTTGGGCCTTTTCCAATCTTGCTGATTACAGGGTGCTAACACCTTCTTCTCGTTAATGGCCCTCCAAAACCAATAAGGTTATGGATCTGATGTAGGTAGAAGTTTCTCTTTGAGTTTTGAGATGCTCATTGAGAAAGAGGCATCTTGAAAGGGGAAAATATTGCCCATCTCAAGATGTCTACCATCTATCATATTCTCCTCCATTACTTCATGAATGAAGCTTCCATTTGATTGCTCCCATAAGGAATGGGTCCTCTTATTCTCACTACTGCTCATGGACAACGCTACTAATATCCATGATGATGTATATTTTGTCTCAAAGCAAGGCAAAATGCTAAACTCATAGCCAGCCATTATACATAGGGTTATGCTTATCCCATCTTCTGAAACTTCACATTTCATCTCAAAGGGTTGAATGTAGCTCAATAATCATTAATTGGGATAGCTTTTTATATCCTCCTTGATTAGATCAAGGGTCCTCTGTGCAATGATATGTTGCTGCTTCAAATCAGCATGTTGTTCTAATCATTGGTCATGCAATGGCCCTGATGGAATGTCCCCATAAGTTTTAGTAAGAGGTACTGAAACAATATGAGATGAAAGTGGATGCATACCTTGGATCAAATGATGTTTTGGAACCTCTTTCAAGACCACAATAGTTCCTCCAACCAGGACAATGGTCTCTCCAACTACTAGTAAGAGTGATGGTTGCTCTTCTCTCAATGTACCAGTGCTGGAATTTACCTCCTCTTCCTCATGCATCTCCTAAATCATGCATGGGACTATATATGTTAAGAGCTCAAGACTATCTTGTGACGATGCAAGTGTCTCTCCTCTGGATACAAGTACTTTTGCAGCTGGTGGTGAATGTTATGACTCCTTTTCCAGAGTGACAAGAATGACATCCTCCTTTTTCCTCTCAGGAGATGTCTCTTTGTGAAATGTCCCTGGTCTTATTCTATCAAACTTCTTTCTTAACCTTGAAAATAAATTTAAATATTTTGTCACCTTTGCATGCTCCATGTGACCAAACCACCAATCATTGGCTTCACCTTGAAGATGAAGTGTTGCAATATGAACAAACTCTTTTTTAGCTATAGGATGTAGCCTGAAAAATGCATCTAACTCTTTCCTCCAAGCCTTTGCAATGCCTGAGGAAGATCCATCAAATGTAGGCAAATAGAATTTATTGTGTGTCTTCCTTCTATTTCTTCTATAGGATCTTATTTCTTCTTTTATTTTGAAGAAACATTGGAGAGTTAGATTCTCCTTGAATGCTCTAGACTATGCTTTGTACTCTTTAAGATAGAAAATGAGAGTCTCATGAGTCTCGGGTTCCATATTTCTTCTTTCTTCATTTCTATATCATTCACCTTCTTCAAATAAAGTAGGCATAGTGGATCTATGAGGAGATCTATGATTCTCCGGTCTTCTTTGCTGCTGATAAGAAGTATTGGGACCTTCTTCATCCTGAAACCTTCTTGAGGTTTCTCTTTGCCTTTATTTCTTCATTTCATTGATCTCCTTGGAGAGACCCTTCATAGGTATAAATAAAGATGGAACAAAAATTATTCCCTCCATTATTTACAGATCTCTACTATCTACTTTTCATAGGTTGTCAAAATGTCCACAAGCTGAGCCAAAGATCATGCTTCGATACCATTGTAGTATCCAAAAATGGAATAATGCATCGATACAAAAAGCACAATACTTGTAACACAGAATATGTAAACATAAGATAATGATCAACACATATATATACATCGAATAAATGAGCCATTTTATTAATTTAGAGATGATTCAGCTACAACAATGTACAAAATAAAGGTACTCTAGCCAAAGATATGGCCTAGAATGACCATGAGAGCAAGCCACAACAGGCACTGCATAACTGGAGAGTTGTAGGAAGAAATACTACGTTGTCCCTTCACATGATGATGATATTACAGCTACTAGCTGGAAGGGAAATGAATATCTATGGAGCTCAGGAGCTCTGATGATGCCAAGATTCAGGATCTGGTCACTATGATGGAAACCCAAGATAATCCAGAAAGGAAATTCTAGATCTATGAGATTGGAAATTAACCCTCCTAGGGTTTGATCCTTTGACTGTTGGGTTATACAGATATAAATCTATATCGGATCAAAATATGGCTACAATATGATATACAACCAAATCTACGCTTGAAGGGTTGATCCTTTCTTTAGATATCCAAGCTAGAAGCTTGAGATCTTGTCTCTTATTCCTCCTCCTCAAAATGGAGAAACTGAATATGCAACTGCTAGAGAAACTGCATTGTAAAAGAGTGAGACACTCAATATTGCTAAAATATGCTACAAATAATCTTGAGGATGATGGAACTAGTGATGGAAAGGTGAGGGGATGATCCCTCACATGATTCCTAGTTGAAGTGCTAGAAACTTCCTTCCTCCTATGGATCTACAATGATGGACTACGGAATCCTTGATGGGACTGTTGTTGATAGGAGGTGAATAATGTTTGGCCTAATTCTAGATCTGAAATGAGGCTCCTAGAATGTTGATCTTGAAGCACAAGGTGACAGGAAAAACCCTTCACTGGTTCCTCAGCTGAAATATTGAATACAACCTCCCCCTCTCAAACTGATCTTCAGAAATCCATAATTCCTGAAGGTAGGTGTTCTGCAAAGAGTGGGAATAATGTGGCACCAATTATTGATGATGAATAGCAGCTCAGAATACCTTCCTAGAGTAGGAACTCAAAGTCCCCGTGTGTAAGGGTGGGATTCCCACTTGGGAAAACCATGTGTTAAACAACACTAGAGACTTAGCTAAACAGTATAAGAGTGCATGGAATGTCGAATGAAAATTCCAGATCTAAACAGATCTCAAATCAATAATACCAAGAATATCTGCCATTCTTCCTTCATCTTCCTTATATACAAAGTGAGCCTTCCCAAGCCCTGGCACACCTCTAAATTGCGTTGTTCATGTGGACATAAGCTTCCATTATTGATTGCGCTATCTCTCCAAGTCCTCCATCATGTCTACATGCAATTTTCACCCTCTCCATAATGTGTGCATTAAATGCACTACTTCCTCTATCACTTCATCATGAATTCTCTATGATCTTAAATTATATTCCCTCCATGATATTAGTTGACTGCTTCAACCTCCTTGACCTATCTCGTTAATGAGACATGATCTCCACTCCTTTCACATTAAGTAGGTGCTCCACTACTCCATTATGTAGATATATGTCTAATTTGTCCACATTCACACATCAAAAGTGGATCTTATTCATCTTTGAGGATTATGGGTCCCTCCACCCTTTTATTTACTTAATTAATTTAGTTTTTTAATAACTCTAACATTCCAATAAACGTGTGATAATTTTGGAATATTACATCGTGGAGGGCACTGTTGGTTATTTCCCCCCTGTCCAGGATATCCCTTTTGTTTATTTTCCGATTCTTTCCTTGTTACTTTAGGAGGATGACTATGATTCTCCTGGTCGTATGGATGGCGTGGTTGGGCCTAGGAAGGTTACACAAGGTTCACCATTGTGTTATTTTGCTTCAGTGGGTTATGTGCTTGGGAGTGGGAATATTGAGGTCCCTGTCCTTGGTTTGTATATGGTTTCTAGGGGGATATCATCCATTAGTGTTCCTAGTTGCGTTCTAGGTCACTTGTGTGGGAGGGTAAGAACCTCCTTGCTAATGATGGTACGACGGTGCCCTATTGGTCATGTATTGCAGAAGTGCATCATGACTCTAATGATATCCTGGTTGCGGGATGTTTTGGGTAGGATCATACGTGTAACTAGGTTATGGGACACTACCACCTAAGTGACTTTAGGTCAGTGACCCTATCAATCTGTCCGCAGTGTTCGACACACCTGGAAATTGTTTATAAGTTTGTAGGCGTGGGGTGTTAGGCAGGATGTTATAGATGTATCCTGATTGGGTGTATATCATCTTGAGTTTTTGGGCTTTTCTAATGGAATCCTCTTCGGAAGTAGGTGCTTGAGTTGCCACGTCCTTTGAAATATCTGTTGTGATAGTTTTCAGGAATAATTCCAGTAAAACTCGATCGTCAAGTTTGGATTTACACAAACTCCAACATCACCGCCATTCATGGATATGGTCCGAGATATGGATGGTTGGCGTCAGTCTAAAATGTGTCAGTAAATCCTTTCCTGAATCGTGGTGTATGGGTAACTGTAAATATGTGAGGAACGCAATGATGAGGGTACTAAAGGTTCCATGTGAAGTAGAAGGCTGCTCCACATAACATTTCATGGGTGGTTTGGTTAAGGTGCATTGAAATAGTGTAATATTCCCAAATTTTCACATGATATTTGGAATATTAGAGTTCTTAATAAACTTAATTAATTAATTAAATAAAAGGGTGGAGGGACCAATAATCTTCAAATATGAATAAAATCCACTTTTGATATTTGTATGTGGATATTTAAGATCTAGATCTACATAATGGAGTAGTAAAGCAACTACTTAATGTGAAAGGAGTGGAGATCATGTCTCATTAATGAGATAGATCATGGGGGTTGATACAGTCAACTAAGATCATGGAAAGAATCAAATGTAATATCATTAAGCATTCATGATGAGATGATGGAGGAGTGGTGCATTTAATGTACACATGATAGAGAGGGTGATCATTACATTCACACATGATGGAGATCATGAAAATACAACGCAGTCAACATGGAGACCTATGTCGACATGTACAACGCAGTTATGAGGAGGGCCAAGTCATGAGAAGGCTCATAATCTATATAAAGAAGATGAAGGCACAATAGAAAGCGTATTGAAGATTATTATTGATGCATGATCTGTTTAGATCTGGAATTGTCAAGTGACATTCCATGCTTTATTTGGCTGTTTAGCTAAGATTGAAAGTGTTGTTTAGCACTAGGTGTTCCTGGTTGGGAATCCCACCTCTTTCATTGAGTATCTCTTGGAAGAGAATTGTACTTCATTCATCATCATGCATTGGTGCCATATTGTCCCTACTTCCTGCAAAACATCCATATTCATAGATTTCACATTTCTAAAGATTAGTTTGAGAGGAGGAGGTTGTTGTTGGACATAATTGTGAATTATGGATAAAACACGCTTCCCTAGAAAGGTGATAATCTAGAACAACAAATTAAAGACTATACGATTTCTTCTCCTAACTAAGAACAGACACACAGAATAGGTTAGAAGCTTACTTGTAATCCAAGCACTTTCAAATGGTTCCTTCTGTCGCTTCCATTGTAGCTTCAAATTCCAGCGATTTGTGCAAATTCTTCCTGCAAGAATGAACACTAAACACCATAAGATAGCAATAATATAGATGTCTATTCAAGTTAGTTTTCTAAATCAATAAATCATAAACCATATACATCAACTAAGATCTTACAATATGGGAAATCAAAGTCAATACAGATGCATATAGGGAAAAGTAAGTTGTATTCTTTATTAATGATAGAAGGAGAGGTTACAACCTAGTGACTGATTTTAAGTGACCATTCCATCAACATTCCTACCCTAATCATAGTATAAATATCTCTAGTAGCTGTTACACAAATATAACTCTCAATTGAAAATCCACCAGCATTTCTCTACTCAAATTATTCCTTATCAAACACTCAGATCTGTGCTCAATTTATAGTGGAGCTGAAGGTTTTTTTGCAATCAATGACTTTCAAATAATAGGCAAGACATGTTCCAAATCTTGTAGAAGTCAAATGGAAACTTGAATTTGAAGCTTGACACATGTGAACTCTTCTAGAAGGCATTGGCCAAGTGGAGATTCCGGAACAATGAGAATTTCGATCCCAATGTGACCAACGCACCCATAGATTTCGGGAAGTTCTTTGCAAAGACTCCTTGCATGGGGTTACCTGTATATGCAATGCACTTAGTCCCCTTAGAGGTAGCGTTGGTGAGCTCTCATATGCTATATAATAAATGTCAAACCTTGGAGAAATTTGCTTAATGAAAGTCATGCTTGATTTTTCTTGTTCTTGTCTTAGGGCATGTAGAAACTTGAAATGATAGGGGATGATAGACCCTTAGTCATTGGTATTGGATATGATGCCCAATTAACCAGGTCATTGGGAATGATGCCCAAATTCACCTATAATAATTTCCCCCTAAAGCATGAGGTCAAAATAATAAAAACATTTGATTGCGATGCTTTACATTGTGATGGGTTGGAGATGAAGAGGAGTGGTCACCTGCAACAATCTTATAATACATTACATCATGATATATCCTCTTTGATCATAATTGTTGAGGGTAGGCATTCCCATGTTCAACACATAAACAATCTAATAACATGTACATAATTCTGAAAGTCGTCGACATTGAAATGTTGCCCAATGCAGACATGCCTACAGATATAGGCCCATGTTTGGATGACAATATGTATGTAAGTTCATGGTACAGATGATGTGTACAACAATCCTGAAATCGCAGCCCGGATGGCTGAAACTAGATACGGGGTCTTCTTATCTTGTTCACTTGATCATTCGGGTACAAGTCTAGCCATGCGAATATATGATTTTTTGTCGAACATGAAAGACATCATTTGATTACCAGCCAATGATGTGAGATGTTAAAAAATATGAGAGAACCACCATTAATGAAAATGGACCTTGTTAGAGTCGGTCTCTTCATCCCTCCGTCAGAGATAAAAATATCTTTTGTTGCATTTCATTTTTAGGTGTCTCATTCAGTTCAATCATTTGCATTCCATTAGGAGCATCGATCGTCTGACAGAAGGGTCTTGTCACTCATCTCCCTAATTTCATGTACCTGCTGGTCCATGTCTTTTCATCAAAATCAATTTTAAAGTCATTCACAGTCCTGTTTGGTCTCTTGGTCAACAAAAGAGTCATTTTAGTCATTAGGTCTAGGGTTTAGTCTTCAAAATGTCCAATAATTCCAGCAGGCACATGAGGGAAGTTCAAAATAATTTTTCATTGCAAAATTTCATTGTCATATTGCTTGATCATGACCTTTCTTCAAAACTTTGATTTGAAGAAAAATCGTCCATTTTTATCTTTAGTAATAAATTGCCATGTAATTTTCAAAAATTTTAGTTGTGAAGTTCTTCAGGCACAGCCCTAGTCGCCTTTTCCAAATTCCATGTCAGCTATCCCTACAAAAAATAGACAAGAGTTTCGTCATTCAATCAAAGAATCAAAGGAAACAAGCAAAACAGACTTTATATTAAAAAAAGTGAAAAGTGCCAAAGCCAAACATTAGAAAGTGGGTTTTTTGAAATTAAAAATCAAAGTCACTGGACATATAAGATATTTGTGGTGTTTGAACAATCCATTGGTATGCCAAAGACATCATCAAGTTGAGCCAAATTGTGGAGGAATGAAAATAGGGTTTTGAAGAACCGACTGTGGGTGAAATTCAGTCGCGGCGCACAGGAGGAAGGTCGCGGCGCACAGGAGGAAGGTCGTGGCGCATTGGCAAGTCGTGGCACATAGAGCCGCACATCACTGTGTAAATTACAACGTGCGCAGCGCACATACTGGTCGCGATGCACTGGGTTGTGCGTGTGGCGCACAGAGCCGACAAGCAAATTTTTTCATTGCCTTCAATGAAATTTCAAATCTTTCGCTCCCATTTTCCCGAGTAAGTTCGACTGATATTGAAATTTTTATTGAGTAGTGTTTGGTGTGGTTTTGAAGTTTGATTTGGAGAATTTGAATGTCAAATGTTAAACCCTATCCTCTTATCAAAAACTGCTCCTTAGGGTTTGAGTTTGAGTGTTAAAATTTGACTTTGGTGCCAAAACACTCCCACTTCATTTCTCACCTGTGTTTCCATTTCCCATCACTATCATATCATCATACAGTCCCTCCCCTACTCCCTTAAATCCCAAATCACTTATCCCCAAGTCCTATTTTCCCTATCCCTAAATCCTACCATTCCCTATCATTGTCCCTTTCCCCATATCATTTGCAAAAATTCCTAAATCCCAAATCTCCAAACAGTCAAGTGACTGTCCTCACACTTCAATTTTCACCTGACTGAACCCCATTTTTCCCACTATCTTATTTACCACAGTCCCTCCTCATTTGGCACATATTTTGGCAATTGAAATGAAAGACACCAAATTCCTATTTTGACCTCATACAAATCAGCATACACTTGGCATAGACTTGTAGCACCATGGAGACAGACACAGATTCATCATATGAACAAGACAATGATTCTACCACTGAGTTGCATGCACCGAGAAGGCCTCGTAAAGGTGGAAAACATGTGAGAGAAGAGCCCACCTCATTGACTCAGTTGCAGGCCTGCCCACTTGCAATGGCATGTTTTCGAGAGCAGTCATGCTATCAGTACTGTGAGATGATTGCTCAGATTCAGCATCATCAAGAGTTAGCTCAGTTGTTTGTTTTACATTTGCATGATGGTCAGGTAACTCTTGCTGGTGTAAACTTCACCTTGACACCAGAAAGCATTTCTCAGGCAACAGGAATACCGAATGTAGGTGAAGAGTGGAACAAGAGACAGCAGGTGGACAGAGTGCATTATGAACCATACATCAGGCCTAGCTATGTGAGATAGCTCAGCAGGGTATTCCCATTCCAGTTTCTGAAGGAATCCTATGTGCCTTTGATGAGACTCATTATCAGATACTTCAGTTGTGAGGGCCGGTTTTCACGCCTCTATGCCTACCACATCAGATTATTGATGCATTTCACGAGAGTGAGGATGATGAACATTTCGTATTTCATGTGCCGAAACATCGAGAGAATGACCACTCTTGTGCAGAAGAAGAGTCCTGAGCAACAGTACAACAACATTTATCACTATGCACTCATCAAGATCATTGTTGTACATCAGCTTGGATTGTAGGGCGTTGCATGGGAAGATTTCATTTCCCGTTACTTCTTCGTAGCCCCTCAGCCTCCTCTAGAGATTTTTCACGATGCAGGTGAACCTTCACATCAGTTTGAAGGTCCCAAGACAGAGCCTATTGGTGTGCCAGTGTATGTCACTTATCATAGTGGCACGAGAGTATTGTTTGCAGCAGCCCGACGAGTACTATCTCCACCCGGGGTGGAAGGGGTCTCATTGCCGTCATCAGCAGCATAGGTACAGGACAGAGGTAAGAGGCCCATGTAGGATGAGGGCCCTTCAGGAGGCCATGATAATAATTTCACATTGATTGATGAGGATTTGAGCTCTCCAAGCTCAAAATTGAGAGAGATCATTCAGGAGCAGAAAGCTGAGATCGATACATTGAACGAAAAGTTTCAGAGAGCTTAGTGGATCTTAAAATATCTGGAGCAGTGGAACAAATAGTTGGAGGATCAGAAGATCATCATGGAGTTGCAAAACATCTGTGAGAACCGGCAAGCTTTTCGAAGAAGCCCATCCGAGATGACACCCATTGAGCGTGAGATCGAGGCTGATAGAGAGACTTGGCTTGAGAGGGTAAAAATTCATCTTTAGAAGCTGTTGGAGAAGGAAAACAAGGAGAAAAACATGCTCAGACACATGAAGAACCATTATTGGGCGCGACATCATGTTTTTAAAGCAAGGATCAAAATCCTGAAGGCAAGGCTAAGGAAGGCACTGAAGCGTCGCAAAAGGCATGATAGGCTCCAAATCTTGGCCAAAGTTTCTTTGGTTGAGAATAGCATTTGATCAGGGACCTTCAGCCCAAATTTCAATAAATTTGGGAAAAAGTTTGTCAATTTTGAATTTTTTGGTCACAAAACAGGTTTTTCTGCCCGACGCGTAGCGCCACTTGGCGCGCGCTTATAATTGGTAGATCTTCAGGGGGAAAACTTTGCATTTTTGGATTTTTCATCAAAATTTATTCATACTCATGGATTACCTAAGGATTTCATCAAGTTCTGGGTTGCCTAAAGGGTCAAAAACACCCTAAAAATGGCCTTTCTGCCACGTTTTGCACACACAGGAAGCAGTGTTGGGATATTGAACTTTTGGAGGGGAAAATGGCAACCAAATCCAGAAATTCCACTTGGGTTGGAAATTAGACAGGCAGAGCTTTCCAAGGAGCTATCCTACGCTCAATTTGGACTTCAGGAAGAGTCTCAAAATCAGCTCCAAACTTGTGCTATGCATATAGATTCTAGGCGCGGCGCATAGAGAATTTTGGCCTATTTTTCACTCAGCTGCTCAGAATTTCGCCTAGTTTTGGCCAGTTTCACTTTTTCATGTAACTCTTGATGTACCTTGATGTAATTTCATGACCATGATGTAATATTGGCACATTTTTACTCATTCTAGAAGATTCATTCACCAAAAGCTGAAATGTAAGTGAATGGATCAGTTTCCTAGCATATAGAGGCAAGTTGTTTCATGGCCTATTTTCTAGTTCCTAGTTTAGATATGGTTGAAACAGCTCCTAGAATGATGAGCTCGACCCCTAGAGAAATGGGAATGGGTTAGGCTTGTCTATATGATGTATTTTATCAGTCATTTTCAGGGTTGGACACTTGGGATTGCTTGGCACTTCATTGTACATTTCATCTCTGCACTTTTGGCAAAGGAATAGACCAAGGTTTGCAGCACTTTTTGGGATCCATGTGGCTCTGTGTTTTGATGGTTTGTTTCTCTATGTAACTTTAAGTTCACTGATGTTTATGTGTATCATTTCCTCTCTCCTTTCTTCTTAGATTAAAAAAATCAGTGTTAAAGGTGGAATTCATTGGATTGCTCTGCTCTGCCTTTAGTTTTGTTTAATTTTTCATGTTTTCATCTATTTGAGGAGGACTCTTGAGACCCTCTTACCATCTTCAGCTCATCATCATTCTGATCCATCCATTCACTCAATCTAAAGCATCAAAACAATTTCCTTCCTTGCCCCAATCAGAACTCTGCAAAAACTAGGGCTTATCCCCGCACCCAAAACTGCCTTTCCCTTTGATCCAAAAAAAAACCCCCAAAAAAAAATCAAACTCCTTTACTTATATACCTAGCCTAAAATTAGCTTTTATTTCAAGTCATCTCAAGCCCTATTGACTATTTTTGCTGAGATTGACCCAGAGAGAGCCCTCTCCTATTCTGGTAGGGCTAGCTACCAGACTGAGCGTGGTTTGATGTTACCCTGAACTCTACCTTCCTTTAGCTTGAGGTAGATTTAGGCAATAACATAGTGGCGACCATACTAGGGAAGAAAATGTTTTTCTTGTTGGTGTTATTTTTTTTATAAGCTACAGACGGAGCCTGAAGTTATGCTAGGTAGCCTTCGAAATGCTCTTGCTTTGCATCAGCGAATGTAGATAAACGCTGCTTCAGTCAATCTCCGGTATAGCTTGTGAACGTGACACTTGAATTGTGAATTTCCCCAGTACATCAGATCGTTCTGGACTTTTGGGTGATGAGTCTAGAATTTGATAGGCTGAACAAGTTGGTTTTGTCCCTTTGATTTTGAAATTAATCCAACAAACTGGCTTCCAGAAGACATACTAGAGCAAATACAGATCCCAATCCACCTCCAATGTATGAGAATCCCAATCTGATTTCAAGAATCCATCGTCGAGAAAGTCCCGTGATTCCCCTTTTCAAATCTCATTCATGTCCCAATGTGTTTGAATACCTTGAAGATATTGAATTTGACGAGCAATTTGAGTTGTCGTTGTTTGAAACTAAGTATGAAAGTGCGATTGGTTCTACTATCATAAATCTCGAGTTTATCAAGTATCTTGAAATTTAACAGGCTAATATATCCATTGACAGTTACATTTTGAATATTCAAAACTCCATTTTGGCAACAAACATTCCTGATTTTATAGAGTCTGCATCTCAAACTCT
The DNA here is from genome assembly GCA_034641835.2 of Pinus albicaulis. Classification (NCBI taxonomy): domain Eukaryota; kingdom Viridiplantae; phylum Streptophyta; class Pinopsida; order Pinales; family Pinaceae; genus Pinus; species Pinus albicaulis. The sequence goes on from CM076579.1 coordinate 169,560,683, forward strand.
TGGGCCATCAACAGTTACTTTCGATTCACAAGTTCATACCCAGCCTTCTTTCATTCCTACCATCCCCATGCAACCATCTACTTCTGATTAGAAATCTACAGTAGTATCACCTCCATCCACACCACATACACCTCATACATCTACTGCTCCTACTCCACCTATTTCTCCAAGACAGATTATAAATCCACCAAGAGCAATGGCTCCTCGGTTCACACCCCTTGTCTTGCCTCAAAACTTGGATGTTATGCCCGATGATTATCAAAGTAAGATCCCATTGTTTGATGGCACTCCTCAAAGTGTTCCTGCTCAGCATCATATTGATAAAATGACAAACTTCTTTGATCTTCATGAAATTGATGAAGAAAATGTGACCATGAAATTGTTTGTGCAAACTTTTGGAGGTGAAGTGAGAAAATGGTTCAGAGCTTTGCAGCCTAGAAGTATTGCTACATTGGCTGAGCTGCAGAGACAATTTTTAGATTGGTGGGAATTAAAGAAATATCCCCTTCATATCACTTTTGAATATACCAAGATCAAGCGCAACATAGGCGAGTCAATCCAAGACTATTGTATCAAATTCAATGCGGTTTATAATGCAATTCCTGATGATTTAAGGCCATCTAGGAAGTCAGCTTTGTTAAAATTTCTGGATGGTTTTGATCTAGACATGGCCTATTCATTACGAGAAAGGGATCCACCCACTTTGGAGGAGATGCAAAAAATTGCAGTAAGTGTTGAAGCTAATTTGAATGACAAGAGAGATAGATTGAGAGCAGAAAAGAAAGTCGCAATAAAGGAAGAAGCTTCTGCTTGAGATCAAGTACTTTGCAAGGTGGAAAAGATTATTGAAATAATGACACTTGATAAGCCCGAACCGCAGATCAGAAATCCAAATTTCCGTGGACAGCAGCAACCTCAATTCCAGATCAAACAATGAGAGCAGCGAGCACAAGAACCTCTGGCACAACAGCAGGTAAAGACTCCTTTGCAGTAGAATTTTGTTGGCCCTAAATCAGATGATGAATACAATGTAATTGGAGAAGAAAATCACTTTTTTACGCCTGATGATATGCCAACCTTTATCACCGAGGATGATGAGTATGCAGAAAATTCAGCTGAACAAAAGGATGAGGATTTTATCTTGGCAAATGACACAGCTCTTGAAGAAGAGTCGGATGAGTATTAGAGAGGTTATATGAATGATTTGTCTGCTTAGCAGTGAAAATATTCACTTAGAAACATATATTTTCCTATCAACCCAATCCAAAAAAGAAAAGAAGTTTCAGCACCAAAGAATGATGCACCCATTGCACAAAAGAAGGGAAAAGATGTAGCTAATCCTACTACAAGCAAGTCTCCAGCAGAAAATGAAAGATCTAATCAGCAAATTGTATCGAAAGAGAAAGTTGAAAAGGAGGATTCTCCAGTCAAAGAGGTAGAAAAAGCTTGCGTCCAACCGAAAACCAACCTTGCGGCCAACCGAAAAGGGAATTGAAGACGTGAACATTGGATCAGCTGAGAATCCAAAGATGGTGAAGTTGTCAAAAGCATTGCCACTGAAGGTAAAAGCAAAATATGTTAGTTTGTTGTCTTCTTTTGCTGATGTATTTGCTTGGGACTATTCAGATTTAAAGACATATGATACAAATATAATTCAGCACACCATTCTTATCAAGCCAAATCAAAAGCCCTTCAGGTAGAAGTTGAGAAGGATAAATCCGAAGTTGCTGCCCTCGATTGAGAAGGAGGTGAATCAATTATACAAGGCTGGTATCATTGTTCCTATAAGATTTTCTGATTGGATTTCCAATTTGGTGCCTGTTCGCAAGAAGACAGGTGAGATTCGTTTGTGTATTGATTTTAGTAATTTGAACAAGGTTTCTTTCAAAGACAATTATCCATTGCCCAAAATGGATCACATATTGCAACGAGTAGTTGGAGCATCTCGTATGTCACTACTCGATGGTTATTCTGGGTATAACCAAATTCTGGTCCATGAGGATGATAGAGACAAAACAACACTCACCACTCTGTGGGGAACTTTCCATTACGCTAAAATTCCTTTCGGTTTGAAGAATGCTGGTGTGACATTTCAGCGCGCAATAGACATGGCATTTGCGAATGAGAAAGATGTTTTCCTAGTTGTGTATCTTGATGATTTGACAATCTTTTCCAATTCTGATGAAGAGCACCTTTACCATCTGAAAATTGTTTTTCAGCGATGTAGAAAGTACGATGTGTCACTCAATCCGAAGAAGAGATTGTTTGCCATGGATGAGGGAAAACTTCTTGGTCATATTAGCTCAAAAGATGGCATCCATATTGACCCAGCACGAGTTGAAGCTATTCATAAAATTGATCTTCCCCGGAATAAGAATGAGATTCAATCTTTTAATGGTAAGATGAATTTTTTACGCTGTTTTGTGCCTAATCTTTCTGAACATTTAAGAGAAATTACAGACATGCTTAAGAAAGACAATGCAGTAAAGTGGAGTGAGGAGGCAGTAAAATATTTCAATCTAGTAAAGTTGGTTCTTTCTTCAGCTCCTGTTTTGATCAGCCCGGATTACACTCGGGATTTTATTTTGTTTTCATTTGCTTCGGAGCATACTATGGCAGTAGTATTAATGCAGAAAAGAGATGGGCATGAAAAACCAATTGCTTTTTTCAGCTGTACTATAAGAGATGCAGCCTTGAAATATAACATCATTGAAAAGCAAGCTCTTGCTCTTGTGAAAGTGTTGAAAGATTTCCGAGTATATATTCTGCATTCTCATATTATTGCTTATGTTCCTAACGCTGCTGTAAAGGATGTTTTAGTGCAAACAGATCCGGAAGGAAGACAGGGCAGATGGATTGCAGCCTTGTTGGAGTATGATGTGGAGATAAAGCCCACAAAGCTTATCAAAGGACAAGGGTTGGCAAAGCTAATGGCTGAATCTAATTTGCACGCCTTGGACATCAATCTTATTGCTGCTATGTCCGAGGAGAATGAGGAAAGTTCATCAGTTCAGGTATCAGAAATCTTTGTGCTTTCTCCTTGGTATTCAGATATTGTATATGTGCTTCAGAATTTGTCACCACCACCTAGCATGGCAGAGTAGAACTCTGAAATTGAAAGCTGTTAAGTTTTGTGTTTTGAATAATTCACTTTATTGGAAAGATCCCGGCAGTGTTTTCTTAAACTGTTTGGTGGAAGAAGAAGCAAGGCGAGTTATGGAGGATTTTCATAAGGGAGATTGTGGCGGTCACCTTTTTTGGAAGACAACGGCCAATAAGATTTTGAGAGCGGGATACTATTGGCCGACACTTTTTGCTGATGTGTATAAGACTGTCAAAAGTTGTCACGAATGTTAGATTTTTGAAGGGAGGTAGAAATTACAGCCTTTGCCACTTAAGCCCATTGAAGCAAGTGCTCCTTTCCAGCAGTGGGGTTTGGATTTCATTGATGAAATTCATCCCGCTTCTTCAGGTCAGCATAGATGGATCCTAACAGTGACAAATTATTTCATGAAATGGATTGAAGCAAATCCCACCAGGAAAGCTACGGATTCGGCAATAATTTCTTTCCTTGAGAATAACATTTTGTCTCGTTTTGGTTTCCCGAATAAGCTAATCACTGATAACGCAGCAGCTTTCAAATCAAAAAGGATGATTGATTTTTGTGACAAGTATCATATCATTTTGGGACACTCAACCGCCTATCATCTGCAAGGCAACGGATTGGCGGAGTCTTCCAACAAATCGTTGGTCAACATCATTAAAAAGTTGCTGGAAAAAAACAAGAAAATTGGCATAAGAAGTTAGTCAATGCACTTTGGACAGATCAAGTGAGTCAGAAGAAATCCATTGGTATGTCCCCCTTTGAGTTGGTTTATGGAGTTGATACAGTGTTTCCTACCTCCCTCACAGTTCTGGTGGTCAAACTTCTACAGGAATCTGGCAGTGAAGATGATCATATGCAAAGAAGAATAAATCAAATGATCCATTTGCAGCGAACGAGGGAAGAATTTTTTCAAAACACCTTCAAGCTGTAGGAGAGAATTAAGAAAATATATGACAGAAAAGCAAAGGCGGACAAATTTCAATTGGAATAAGTGGTGCTGAAATGGAATGCAAGAAATGAGGAAAAGGGTAAGCACGGTAAGTTCGAAAATCTCTGGAAAGGACCCTTTAAAATTGCTACATATCGAGGTCAGAATGCTTTTCTTCTGAAGGAGATGAACGGGGAAGATTGTCCAGGAGGGCCGGTCAATGGTCGGTTGCTCAAGCGGTATCATTTCTAAGATGTTTTCTGTGGTTTAAATTGTCACTATACATACCATTTATTTCAGTTTCATTGCAAGTGTGCATTGTGATATTTTCTTTAGTTTGGGGCCCGAAGTGAAGGCTATAATTCTGAAGATGGATTTCAGTTTTGGTTTGAGTTTGTCGAGTCAGTTTTTTTAGTCATTTCAGTTTCAAGATTGAGTCAGTTTCAGTCAAATTTTCAGTCAATAAATGAGTCAAGAGTCTTGTGATGATTTTTTCGAAGTTACGGACTCCATAGCCCAATGGACGAAGGCACTGCCTACTCTCCCAGAAATTTGTAGTTCTTGGCACCTCCAAGGAGCTACCATCCCCATTGGAGCCAATGTTAGAGTCGGTCTCTTCATCCCTCCATCAGAGATCAAAATCTCTTTTGTTGCATTTCATTTTTAGGTGTCTCATTCAGTTTAGTCATTTTCATTCCATTAGGAGCATCGATCGTCTGACGGAAGGGTCTTGTCACTGATGTCCCTCATGTCATGTACCTTCTGGTCCGTGTCTGTTCATCAAAATCAATTTTAAAGTCATTCACAGTCCTGTTTGGTCTCTTGGTCAGCAAAAGAGTCAGTTTAGTCATTAGGTCTAGGGTTTAGTCTTCAAAATGTCCAATAATGCCAGTAGGCACATGAGGGAAGTTCGAAATAATTTTTCATTGCAAAATTTCGTTGTCATATTGCTTGATCATGACTTTTATTCAAAACTTTGTTTTGAAGAAAAATCATCCATTTTTATCTTTTGTAATAAATTGCCATGTAATTTTCAAAATTTTTAGTTTTGAAGTTCTTCAGGCGCAGCCTTGGTTGCCTTTTCCAAATTCCATGTCATCTATCCCTGCAAAAAATAGACAAGAGTTTCGTCATTTAGTCAAAGAATCAAAGGAAACAAGCAAAACAGAGTTTATATTAAAAAAAGTGAAAAGTGCCAAAGCCAAACATTAGAAAGTGGGTTTTTTGAAATTAAAAATCAAATTCATTGGGCATATAAGATATTTTTGGTATTTGAACAATCCATTGGCATGCCAAAGACATCATCAAGTCGAGTCAAATTGTGGAGGAATGAAAATAGGGTTTTGAAGAACCGACTGTGGGTGAAATTCAGTCGCAGCGCACAGGAGGAAGGTCGCGGCGCATTGGCAAGTCGCGATGCATGGAGACGCACATGATTGTGTAAATTACAACGTGCGTGGCGCACATACTAGTCGCGGCGCACTGAGTTGTGTGCATGGCGCACAGAGCCGACAAGCAAATTTTGTCATTGCCTTCAACGAAATTTCAAATCGTTCACTCCCATTTGCCCGAGTAAGTCCGATTGATCTTGCAATTGTTATTGAGTAGTTTTTGGTGTGGATTCGAAGTCTGATTTGGAGAATTTGAATGTCAAATGTTAAGCCCTATCCTCTTATCAAAAACTACTTCTTAGGGTTTGAGTTTGAGTGTTAAAATTTGACTTTGGTGCCAAAACACTTCCACTCCATTTCTCACTTGTGTTTCCCTTTCCCATAACTGTCATATCATCATACAGTCCCTCCCCTACTCCCTTACATCCCAAATCACTTATCCCCAAGTCCTATTTTCCCTATCCCTAAATCCTACCATTCCCTATCATTGTCCCTTTCCCCATATCATTTGCAAAAATTCCTAAATCCCAAATCTCCAAACAGTCAAGTGACTGTCCTCACACTTCAATTTTCACTTGACTGAACCCCATTTTTCCCACTATCTTATTTACCACAGTCCCTCCTCATTTGGCACATATTTTGGAAATTGAAATGAAAGACACCAAATTCCTATTTTCACCTCATACAAATGAGCATACACTTGGCATAGACTTGTAGCACCATGGAGACAGACACAGATTCATCATATGAACAAGACAGTGATTCTACCACTGAGATGCATGCACCGAGAAGGCCTCGTAAATGTGGAAAACATGTGAGAGAAGAGCCCACCTCATTGACTCAGTTGCAGGCCTACCCACTTGCCATGGCATGTTTTCGAGATTAGTCATGCTATCAGTACTGTGAGATGATTGCTCGGATTCAGCATCATCAGGAGTTAGCTCGGTTGTTTGTTTTACATTTTAATGATGGTCAGGTAACTCTTGCCGGTGTAAACTTCACCTTGACACCAGAAACCATTTCTCAGGCAACAGGAATACCGAATGTAGGTGAAGAGTGGAACAAGAGATAGCAGGTGGACAGAGTGCATTATGAACCATACCTCAGGCCTAGCTATGTGAGATATCTTAGCAGGGTATTCCCATTCCAGTTTCTGAAGGAATCCTATGCACCTTTGATGAGACTCATTATCAGATACTTCAGTTGTGAGGGCCGGTTTTCACGCCTCTATGCCTACCACATCATATTATTGATGCATTTCATGAGAGTGAGGATGATGAAAATTTTGTATTTCATGTGCCGAAACATCGAGAGAATGACCACTCTTGTGCAGAAGAAGACTCCCAAGCAACAGTACAACAACATTTATCACTAGCTCATCAAGATCATTGTTGTACATCAGCTTGGATTGTAGGGCATTGCATGGGAAGATTTCATTTCCCGTTACTTCTTCACAACCCCTCAGACTCCTCCAGAGATTTTTCATGATGTAGGTGAACCTTCACATCAGTTTGAAGGTCCTGAGATAGAGCCTATTGGTGTGCCAGTGTATTTCACTTATCAGAGAGGCACGAGAGTATTGTTTGCAGTAGCCCGACGAGTACTATCTCCACCCGGGGTGGAAGGGGTCTCGTTGCCGTCATCAGCAGCACAAGTACATGACAGAGGTAAGAGGCCCATGTAGGATGAGGGCCCTTTAGGAGGCCATGATACTGATTTCATATTGATTGATGAGGATTTGAGCTCTCCAAGCTCAAAATTGAGAGAGATCATTTAGGAGCAAAAAGCTGAGATCGATACATTGAATGACAAGTTGCAGAGAGCTCAGTGGATCATAAAATATTTGGAGCAATGGAACAAATAGTTGGAGGATCAGCAGACGATCATGGAGTTGCAAAACATCCGTGAGAACCGGAAAGCTGCCGGAAGAAGCCCATTCGATATGACATCCATTGAGCGTGAGATCAAGGCTGATAGAGAGACTTGGCTTGAGAGGGTCAACATTCATCTTGAGAAGCTATTGGAGAAGGAAAACAAGGATAAAAACATGCTCAGACACATGAAGAACCATTATTGGGCGTGACATCATGTTTGTAAAGGAAGGATCAAAATCCTAAAGCCAAGGCTAAGGATGGCACTGAAGCGTCGCAAAAGGCATGATAGGCTCCAAATATTGGCCGAAGCTTCTTTGGCTGAGCATAGAATTTTATCAGGGACCTTCAGCCCAAATTTCAAGAAATTTGGGAAAAATTTTGTCAATTTTGAATTTTTTGGTCACAAAATAGGTTTTTCTGCCCGATGCGTAGCACCACTTGGCGCGCGCTTATAATTGGCAGCTCTTCAGGAAGAAAAAATTTCATTTTTGGATTTTTCATCAAAATTTATGCATTCTCATGGATTACCTAACAATTTCATCAAGTTCTGGGTTGCCTAAAGGGTCAAAAACATTCTAAAAATGGCATTTCTGCCACTTTTTGCACACACATGAAGCAGTGTTAGGAGATTGAACTTTTGGAGGGGCTAATGGCAACCAAATCCAGAAATTCCACTTGGTTTGGAAAGTAGACAGGCAGGGATTTCCAATGAGCTATCCTGCGCTCAATTTGGGCTTCGAGAAGGGACTCAAAATCAGCTCCAAACTTGTGTTACGCATACAGATTCCAGGCGCGACGCATAGAGAATTTTGGCCTATTTTTCACTCAGCTGCTCAGAATTTCGCCTAGTTTTCGCCAGTTTCACTTATTCATGTCACTCTTGATGTACCTTGATGTAATTTCATGGCCATGATGTAATTTTGGCACATTTTTACTCATTCTATAAGATTCATTCACCAAAAGGTGAAATGTAAGTGAATGTATCAGTTTCCTAGCATATAGAGGCAAGTTGTTTCATGGCCTATTATCTAGTTCCTAGTTTAGATATGGTTGAAACAGCTCCTAGAATGATGAGATCGACCCCTATATACATTGGAATGGGTTAGGTTTGTTTATATGATGTATTTTCTCAGTAATTTTCAAGGTTGGACACTTGGGATTGCTTGGCACTTCATTGTACATTTCATCTCTGCACTTTTGGCAAAGGAATAGACCAGGGTTAGAAGCACTTTTCGGGATCCATGTGGCTCTATGTTTTGATGGTGTGTTTCTCTATGTAAATATAATTTCACTGATGTTTATGTGTATCATTTCCTCTCTCATTTCTTCTTAGATTAAACAAATCAGTGTTAAAGGTGGAATTCATTGGATTGCTCTGCTCTACCTTTAGTTTTGTTTAATTTTTCATGTTTTCATCTGTTTGAGGAGGACTCTTGAGACCCTCTTTCCCTATTCAGCTCCTCACTGGTCTGATCCATCCATTCACTCAATCTAAATCATCAAAACAATTTCCTTCCTTGCCCCAATCAGAACTCTGCAAAAACTAGGCCTTATCCCCGCACCCAAAAATGCCTTACCCTTTGATCCAACAAAAAACACAAAAAAAAAAATCAAACTCCTTTACTTATATACCTAGCCTAAAATGAGCTTTTATTTCAAGTCATCTCAAGCCCTATTGACTATTTTTTCTTAGATTGACCCGGAGAGAGCCCTCTCCTGTTCTGGTAGGGCTAGCTACTAGAATGAGCGTGGTTTGATGTTACCCTAAACTCTGCCTTCCTTCAGCCTGAGGTAGATTTAGGCAATAACAGACCTCAAGGTACTGAAATAAATTTCGTAAGGCATTAATAGGTGATTAGATGTAGAACGAAAAAAAAAATATTTTGGTCAAAGGTCCGGAAGTGAGGATCTTGTCGATGTTGTAACAAGCCTCATGGTACTGGAATCTAATGTTTCTAAGTGAACTTCCTGGATGCTGATTTGTTGTCGATAGAATTCACCTTATTATGAAATGAGAGTTACTAATTTCGGAGACAAGGGTATGACTTGATATAGAAATTTTCAGGGATGACGATCATGAGAATAAAGTTTTGCAAGTATTGCAGAAGGATGAGTTTATTCACTGGAGGACTTCTCTTGAACATATTGGCGACACTGTGATGAGTTGGCAACATTGAACAAAAACCAAAGTGAATGTATGATGAACCATAGGTATGAATGAACCGTCAAGATGATTACCCAACCGAAATAGTCATGGACATGGAGTGAAGGAAGTGTCATGTTCAACACCAACTTGCTACCATAAAGAAATTTTGCTCAATTTTCCCAAATTTTCCCTGGTCATTTTTCGACCAATACCTCTTTATTTTTTAACAAGCTTTAGGAGGATAACATTTTCTTGATCTATAATTCAACCCTTTGGGCGAATAAATTATCGCTATTTAATAATTTAACGAGTCTAGCAATGAATGAAACTCGATTCTTGCCATGATCGACAAGCCTATCGCTATTTTATGTTTTAACGAGCTTAACAACAGTGATAACCCGATCCTTTTTCATATTTAGAGAGTTTGAAAAAGTGGACGAAAGAAAACTCCATAAGTACTTTTTCATAAATTTGTCACTCAAACCGGAAAAAGTGTAAAATAATATCTGAGAGAACCTCTTTGGTCATGTTTAACAAAGGTATTCTTTTTTCGTAAATAACCTATCTCAGTCCGGAAAAGGGTTAAACTTATACTGAGTAGATATCGATTCATTTAATTTTACGAGCTCGAAAAGACAAGTGCTCAACAATATTTTCACATTATCAGAGTCTGAAAAGAGCTGAAAGAAGACTCGAGGGGTTCCTTTTTCGTTGTTATTGAAGCTCGAAAAAGAGATAAAAGTGCGCTTCACATCCTTTTTCATTTTTAACAAAGATCGAAAAATGAGGAGAAAAAGTATGCTTTGTGGTCAAGTCATTCTTTGAAATAAATCTACACTACTGATATGTTTATCAGTTGTATTTCCTGTTCAAAACAACATCAAATGGATTAAAAATACCTGTTTCATGATAAAAACATAATAAAAATATAGTCATAACAATAGTTTAACTTGCAGATAATTAAATGACTATTAAAAGTAGTTTCACTATTCATTTTTACCATTCCATAATTACCATTTTCATTTTGGAGCTCTGAACCTGATTTTTCCCCCAAACTTTAGCTGTTGATTGCGATCATTTCTATGGACAAATTTCATCGTTGTTTGATCCAATTTAGTGCCATGAACCTCCTCTTTCCTTTAGTATTCATTTCATCTCCAATTTCTACAAATTTTTAGGATTTTAAGGCCCCTAGGGTAAATTCTACCCAAAGAGAGGGCAACACACCCCTAAATGTCGAAACCTGCATAGCATAGTAGGTATAATGAAGGGTACTTGCATGTGCAACACACTGTCTCTTGTTAGGGAGTGCGTTGGGCGTAGTATAAGTCTTTGATTTTCTCATTATGCCCAAAATCGACCTAGTTTTTTGCAATGAATGGAATCTAATGGATCTTATGGTTGTATTTTAGGTTTCCATAAGATTATAATGGTGATTACATGGAGGGAAAGAGAACATGAAGAACAATATATGATTGCATTAAACGATCTGGGTACAGTGAGAGCCCTGCGAGATTATGGACTGCTTAAGTACTTCAAATTGTATGGGATGAGGCAAAAAATAGAACTATTGGAGTTCTTAGTTCAAGCATGGGATCCAACTATAAAGGAATTTCATATTAAGAACCAAGTGGTTCCCATAACAGTTGAGGATTTGTATTTTCTCACAGGTTTTTCTAGGAGAGGTTTACCCATTTCACTCTCAGGGTCTACTGTTGGAGGAGAGACAGTGAGGGATTATATTCTGCAATATTTCTATCTAGGGGCAGAACCTAGAAAATATGGAAAAATAAACATCCGAGATGTCAGATATTTTCCTTTGATAACTATCCTTTTCATGATCGCTAAACTTGCTGGCACTGTTACACTACATGTAGTGAATAGATGGTATATGCAGTATGCGCTAGAGTGTATGTAGCCAACAGTCTTCAACTGGTCTGAAGCTGTTCTATCTTAGATAAAGGAACAATTGAATAAAGCAAAGGGAGGAAGGAAGAAGAATTTCAGTTATGGCTCTATCCTTATATCCTTTGCCTTGGAACGGATTCCACTGATGTAACAACAACATGTGACACTGGATATAGATAGTCCTAGAGATCCTCAAATGCAAAGATGGGTAAAACTCATGGGTCAGCATGCAGGCCAATCTACTGTTGTGTTCTCTACTGCATTATTTTCCTGGTTCCGGTGACAAATCATCACCATTGATGAGTACACATATGTAGGCGTTGATTTCCGAGGAGATCAAGATTTAGCATTACCAGAAGGTGCTCAGTGGGGTGCAATGGGTAATAATGTTTTGACCATGTTTTTTGATTTTCCTAAGGTTTATACAATTTTTTTTGTATTTTGATTTCTTTCCAAGAATAAACTAAATGTTTGATGTAATGCAGATGTTGGTCGTGTTAAACCAATAGTGGAACCGGAGCGCGAAGAAGATGTGCCAGCAGAGAGGGCTATCGGGAGAGCAGTCCTTCAGGATCTTGATATGGCTGAGACTCTGACTGAGCTTCAGCATCACATAGAAGGTTTGAGCTTCAAGATTCCGGATTATCGGATCAAAGAGCTTCCTATGTGACTACAACGACACACTATTGGGGTTGCTAACCATTGGATGCAGTTACTTGTAGGATAGCCAGATCTATAGCATGTTACCATGAGCACCACTAGTTTACTTGTGACATTTTGCATACATTTTGAGGTCAGATGGCCAACGTGTCTTGGGAATTTTTTTTGTAAAAACCTATAACTATCTATCTATATGATTTCATATTTTTTCCTATGTTTATTGTGCAATCCTATTCAATGATGTGAATGTTTTCTTTACATATGTTGCAAATTTCTGTCTAAAACTTGATTAGCTAATGAATCAGTCAATGCATTCAAATTTATGGAAATGTGTTGATATTGAATAAATTCAAAATGTCTTTCCAAAAGTCGAACTCTTAGGAACAATCTAATAAGTGTTGGATTTCTAACAGTATAAATACTAGTGAGTTTTAATACCACAAGTTGTGAGTCTAACCTTATGATTATGCAGTTAATACCAAATGAACTGGCATCAGAGAGAAGTTCAATCAACGCGCTATACTCAGCGATATTGTTCCTCGATCTACTAATACAAATCCCTTGAAAAATCACTAGCTCGTTGTTCAGAGCGAAAATGACCCATGCTGCAGAGGATAGATTCTATGTACTACGACTAGCACCATCAGCATATCCAACAAATGATTCCGAAGATTCAGAAATTTGCGATGAAATGTAAATTGGATTACTAACTTCAAGAAAACTAGAAAAACAAATTAAGATAGTGAATGCAACTCAATAACATATATTTACAATATAATACAAAAATTACTACACTCATGATTAAGCATAGAAACGTTTCAGATACAACCTGTTTCTAGGCTGTGCTAATGGAATTCCATTGTTATCAACTAAATCATAGGCACCCTTATCAAGAAATATTTTGAAAATATAGGGGCCATGCCATAATGGCTCAAACTTCCTTGTACCTATTACATCGGCTTCTTGATCGTAAAGAAGGACCAAGTTGCCCTCTGAGAAAATGCAAGGCTGGACATTTTTGTCGTATTGTGCCTTTATACGTCTCTTATGTGCTTCATTCGCTAATTGGGCTTCACGATGCATTTCATCAAGATGGATGAGGTTAAGGAGATGTGCTTCTTCTTCTGAGGTGTCAGGTAACAAGTCTATTTCAAGCTTTAACGATGATATTTCGCATTGGATTGGTAAGATAGCTTCCAGACCATACACCAATTGAAAAGGAGTAAATCCGGTCATGTTTCTCACCGAGGTTCGATATGCCCACAAGGTTGACTACAAGATCAAATGCCAGTTTCTTTTACGAACTCATGTCATTCGTTGAAGCATTCATTTAAGAATTTTTTTGATAGCCTCAACTTGTCCATTTGATTGTGGATAATAAGGAGCAGAATTATCATGTGACAATCCTAACTTCGGAATCAATTCATACATCACGTGGTTGCGAAAATGCTTCCCATGATCTGTAACTATAGCCTGTGGGACCCCAAATTGTTCAATAACATGATTAAATAAAAAAAATGCAACCTTCTGTCCTATGTTGTTGAATGTAGGCATCACTTCGGCCCATTTGGTAAAATAGTCGACTACGACAATAATATAACGATGCCACCCAGATGAATCAGGGTTACAGGTCATGAATTCAATACCCCATTTCGTAAATGGTCTCGTAGAGACAACATGATGCATTGGCGTTGGCGGTTTTTGGATCTTACGATAAAAAAACTGGCATGCATGACAACTTCTAACCGCGATGATGCAGTCTCGAAAAATAGTAGGCGAAAAGTAACCAATGTGGAGTATCTTTTGCGTGGTAGTATATCTAGATAAATTTCCACCACAAGTCCTAGCATGAAAATCATTTAACACTTTCTCAGCCTCCTCATGAGTGAGGCACCTCCTTAAAATGGTATTGACACCACAACGATAAAGTGTATCACCGATGATTAGATAATATTTGGCTTGGTATCGAATACGTAGTTGTTCAGAGTGAGAGGTATTAGGTTGAAAAGTTTGGTTTTGGTGATAAATGATGAAATACCCATACGAAGGATTAGATGATCCAATCAGAAACGGAGACTTGTTAGAAATTTATGATTACGACTTAGTTGCAGTACTATCAGAGGGAAGGTCACAGAGAAGCTCAAACAAAACTAAAGACTTCTTTGACTTGGATTTGATAAATTCCAAATCAAATTCCTGCAAAATGACAATCCATTTTGAATATTTTTCCCCCATCAATTGACATGATAAGATATAAGTCATGGGGTTGCAATCTGAAACTATTGTTGTTTTTCGGAGTAGGATATAATGGAAAAATATTTGGACAACTTGAAAAAATGCCAAGGCAAGATTTTCTATGTATGAGTACTTAACTTTCGTATTATTGAGATTACGACTCAAATAATAGATCATATGTTCAATTCCATCTTCTACATGGACTAATATCATATAAATGGTCATTTTAGCCGCAGAGATATAGAGGAAATAATCATTTTGATAATTAGGGGGATACATTAATGATGCTTGAACAAGAGTGTCCTTAACATCATCAAAAGAAGCTTGCACAACTTGGTCCCAATGGAAGGGAACCCCGTTTTTCAAGAGTCGAGTAAATCCTTTAGCCATTTCGGCATAGTTTGGAATGAACCTTCTTAGGAAGTTAGCCTTTCCTTGAAGTTTGTGTATTTGAAGTAAGTTTGATGGCGCATGCAAATCAAGAATGGCTTGAACGTTCAAAGGGTTGATTCTAATTCCCTATTTTGAGACTACGAATCCAAGAAAACGACCAGAACCAACACAAAACACACATTTATGTGGATTGAGGCGTATTTTTTAGTGTCGGTAGCATAAGAAAATGGCTCTCAAATGCATCTGGTGATCAGTCTGATTTCTTGAATGTGTTGGTAAATCATCTAGATATGGTTGAACAATGTGCTTGATGTCATTGAAATCATAATCCATTGCTCTCTAAAAAGTTTCCCCGACATTCTTTAAACCAAACGGAAGTTTCCTATAAGAAAATGTGCTCCAGGGATAGATGAATGTTTTCTTATGTTGATCATCTGGGCAGATATTGATTTGATTGTAAACGGAAAATCCATCCATGAACAAAAATATTTCGCATCCAGCACAATCGTCAATAATATCGTCGATAAAGGGAGTAGGATAGTTGTATTTTGGACAAGCATGATTAAAATCCTAATAATCGACGTACACTCTAATGGTTCCTTATTTTTTCATAGTAGGAACAATATTGGAAACCCAATCAGTTAGTAGAACAGGGTAAATGAAACCAGCATGGAAAAAAATTTCAGCTTCTGCTTTAATGGTAGTGGCTTTCTTTGGATGAACAGGACGAAGCTGTTGACGCACCAGTTTGACATCAGGATACATATTAATAGTGTGTTTAACTATACTAGTATCTATGCTTGGAATTTCCTTGTAAGGCCAAGAAAATACATCACGAAATTCACGAAATAGAGAGCGATATGATTCAAGTTTTGATGGATAACAAGATACGCCGACATGAATATTCTCTACAATGCTAGGTTTGATCGAAATATCGATAGAAATAATTTCTTCAATATTTTACTGATTTCGCTCGTAATCGATTGCATTAATGGGAAAATAATTCGAAAAGAAATTTTTGATGGATGGGTGATGTAGTTCACTAAGATTATTTTCTTCATAATCAGGAATATGGGAACGATGATGATAATCTTCCCATGGTTCACCCTCTGACATCATGGCTTCCAAAATATTATCATCTTTCAAGAACATTGAGGAAAACGGATCGAATGGAGTACCAAAATCTAAGGAACGATCAACCCAAACACTCGGCGACGTTGATTTCGGATTTACTGCCCAAGCCAGATAGATTGATTGATATGCTAGATCAATAGGGCTAGGCGGTAGAAACTCATCCAATGTGGAAATATTAGAATCACCCATACTCTTCCTTAAGCTAGATAGAGTGGAAGACATCATGTAGCAGGTCTTTATACTTGCAATTTCTGTTGACGTCGCGGGCGGCGGTAATGCAAAGGTTCCCATGAGAGTGGAATCCTTTAAGAGTCCTACACCAATGTTTTGAAGTTCTAGTTGGAGTATGTGAATGAACGGAATGCTTCCAGTTAACTGCGAAGCAGAGGCAAAGAAGGATAGTTGATTAATGACTATAATTGTACCTTTATATGGAAAGGCAATCATTCTAAAATATGTAGAAACAATAACAGTCATCACATATACCCATGGCCTTCCAAGTAAAATATTATAGTCAAGTGGTCCATCAACAACCTCAACATCAATATTCACTATTTTCCCCCCTAGTTCAACATGCAGGTTATTAATAATACTACAAGGTTTATATGTATGTCCATCAAATGCCTTCAACGTCATTGATGATTGTGATAAGCGCAGCGAGCCAAGTGACTTCCAACAGTTTAGAGACATAATGCATGTAGATGCTCCCTCATCAATAATAGTGTGATGGACAAGGTGATTGATAACATTTACTTGTATGGAGAATGCCAATTCTACTGGTAGTTGCGGCACATAGCCCGTATGATTAAATACGACAAGATTAGAATCAGTCGAATCAATTCCACCAATAGCCGACAATAAAGCTTGTTTTTGGGAGGGAAAATTTTGTAATACCTCAAGAGAAGACATAACTAAAGGGGATTGAGCCAAAAATTCAACTATATTATAATTTTGTGCAGCTCTTGCTCGAGGATTATATGTCGATTTATGAATTACTCCCATTGGTGGCTTGATTGTCAATTCAGGAATACCAGTAGGCAGTACTGATTCTGTAGATGGATTCATTGTCGAGGTAGTAGGTTGATTAGTGGCCTGACCACCATAATATTTATTTCGTGTTCACACCAAAATACATGTTGAAGTTTTTGTGATAGATAACATTAACACTTGGGAACTAGGAGATGGATTCGTAGCAACCATGTTTGTGTCTGGATTTGGAAATGGCTCTGTCAACACAGCTGACGCATGCGAAGTCTTGATGATTTTTGAGACTTCAACGCGGTGTGGATAATCCCTAAAAAAGTGTTCCTCATTACATATTATGCATGGATAGTGAGGTTTTTGAGGTCCAGACGATTGATCAGATGATCCTTCATGCAGGTTAGAAGCTTGCTTTTTCTTAGATTCCCCCTTTTTCTTACTTCCCAGTTGCTTGTCACCTTTGCCTTTGTCAAATAACACGGCATTAATTTCAGAAGTAGGAGCAGAATCAGATGCGGTAGTGTGGTGTGTGCTTGCAGTACCTATCAAGCCGTCTCCTGCATGAGAGTCCTTTAGTTGAGGAGGAACATTGAAATTAGATCTCGACGCGTTAAGAATTTTTTGACAGAGCCTGCCAGACTTTGTATAAATCAAGTCTAAATATTAAGTATGAGTGATAACTTGCTCTTATATGACGACGCCACATTTAGCCACATCCTCAGTTATAGATGGTAATAGGGACTTAATGAACCATTTAGTAAGTAGTTGATCTGGAACAAATGTCTTAACCATTCGTTGACGACGACGCCACTCATGAATATGATCAGAAATGTGAGTAGCATTAGTCTATTTGAAATTAGTCAAGAGTTCCATTCTAGTTTCATATCTGATAGGTAATTGGAAATAAGTAAAAAATACAGTAGCTATGGCAGTGAAATTATCAAAATAAGCTCTAGGTAATTCAATGTACCATTTTGTAGCCGAACCTATGAGTGTACGCTGGAAAAGACATAGTCGAACAGAATCATCTTTTAGGGAATTTGATGAACAACATAAATGATAAGTCATAACATGAGTCGACGAATATTCTCCAGGGTTTCCATTGAACTTAGGAATATCCAAGGGTAATTTGTGAGGTATCACCAGCCACCAAGGATCATAATTGATTGGATCATTAGTTGGCTAATTTAAATCTAGTAACTCTAAAGTTACAACAAATGGAAACTGTTGATTAAGGTCAGGTTGAGAAAAGCCAGGGTAAGATGGAATTTCTTGAGCAACAAGCCTTTGAGCACTAGCATAAGGAATCTTCTGCTGGTAACCCAGATAGGGGTTGTTTTTCATAGCAAATGCTTGAGGATTTTGTTGACCAAATCCTGGATATGATACTTGTTGAAAATAATTTTGAGGCATTTGCGCCTAAGGTTTCCAAGGGGTCTATCCACCAATGTTATAACCCAAATTAGGATAACTTGAATTCGGTTGATATGTATAACCGGGTTTCAGTTGTGACATCCCATAAAATGGCAGACCAACTTGTGAATAAATGATTTCAGATACATGTTGTTGTAAATTAACTAAAGGATTTGGAGTCTATGGACCCAACATTTGATGGTATTGAGTTGAAGAACCCACTTGATAAGGTTGATGTACAAAATTTTGATTCTATAACAAGGATAAATATGTATTAACAAGTGGTAATAAAGTGGGTGTGACAGGTTGAACCGACTGATACAAGTGTACAACCATTTGTGGTTGGATAGGCAGAGTGGGTTGCCATTAACAAACATTTGTTTCAACATTAGATTGACCAAAAAGTGACGGAGTACTGTCATATTGGGTGACCAAAGGTTTCCCCCCAGCATGAGGAGGATAATAAGACAAAAAATATTGTTCTCCAAATGTTGGGAGTCCAGTTGATATGGTACTTAAAGGAATAGACCCAGAAGGACCAGCTAGATATTTCCCTGATGATGTGTATAATGAATCAAGTCGTTCAGTACTTATGATAGGATTACCAGTTAAAATACTGGATGATGACATTGGTAAAGTCCATGGATTTGAAGATGCACCAGAGAAAATTCCAGATAATGATTTGTAACCTGATGGGACCAAAGGGCCACCATGAAAATATGACTCTGGTGAAGTTGTAAACATCAACGGGGTAGCTAGGGTGGGAGATAACATAATTGGAATAGATGACCCAACCGAAGATGTTGGTTCAGGCATGGTTACTTGACCAAACGTATACCCTTTTGAATCGATGGGAATTTGAAAAGGAGGAAGATCAACAAAAGCAGAGGGAGTCAATTGAAAAACAGACTCGTACAGGTAAAGGTCCTCCCCAAAATGTGTTGGAGTTAAAGGTGTATCATCTGGTGGGATTTCTTCAATCACAATTAAACCAGGTGGAGTTATTTCAGCGTCAGGCCCAAAGTATATTTCAGTTGGTTGACTATGTGATATGGGAGATTCAATGGCTACATAAATTTGTGGGATAACCAAGGTAGGAACAACTTCCAATTGTTCGACTTTAGGATTCATATGTTCTGGAAAAGAAGAGACGAGATCTGGATCAATTTGTGGTCGAACAACATCGGGTATAGGAGGTATGGTCTCACTAATTGGATGGATTGTGACCACAGGTAATTACGAAGACTCCATTTCGACAACGGTAAACAAACCAGGATGTGTAGAAACAACTTGAGCTAACTCTCGTTTATGGGAAAATGATGTTTCAACAGAGGTACGAATTGTACTTGACTCGGCATATTGTGATCACCTTCACCTACCAGAAGTAACTTCCGTTGGTAAAGGTGGTTTTAACGCTAGTCTACGCGAATGAAGGAGGAAATGATTTTGTTCTTCCACGATTACTGATTTATTTTAACCAAAAAAAAATAAACAAAATAAAAGGGTAATGCTAGGAAAAAGGGTTTACCAAGAAACTGTGATCTGCAGAATAACTCCTGGCGAACCAAGAAGTATGATCAAGCAATCTCCCAGAATGCTGTGTTCGGTGTATCAAAATTTACAATGTGGTCGAGTCAGTTCACTAGGGATGGATAGCACCTAAAATTTGTCCTCCCAAATATACCCAAAGGTATGTGGAGGCCCAAGTTCATATTAACGTTGTCTAATGTGAAACCACATAGTGAGAGCACCCCTTTATACTTATCGTACCGTAACACCGCTCGATATACCCAAAAGTACATGGAAGAGCTACGATATACTTACGTATGTGGAGTGAGGTATCACACTCGGAATGTATCACAGACAAGTTAACGAGCTGCTATGTTTTACGACGCCGGAACACGTCTCTAGCCTAGACCTTCTAAATGTTATCATTATGGTTCCAATTCTTTGTTAGGTAAATTAAGATTAATTTTATGTTGATCTTGCTTAACAATTTTCCTTTCAAAGGTTCACCACGATCATGCATTGTAAAATTCCTAAAATGAAACTAAGAATGATAAGCAATCTTTCACTTTTAGTTTTTTCAATGAAAATCCTAGCTACTAGAGGGAAAGAACAATCAATTTGTGAGCAAAAAAATCAGAAAACACAAACTAAATGCATATTTCCTAATTGTTCCTTTTACAAAACACACAAAATCCTACACGCAAATGCACGTTTTTCTTTTTTAGTTCCTTTAATGTTATGAATGCAGAAAAGAAACTAAGTGCGCTAAACCAACAAATAAAATGTTTTTTACTTTCGAGAAATGAGGAATACAAACAACAATTTCTCCTATCAGGAAATGAAGAATTTACAACAATTTCCTATTTCGAACGCAGATGAGCTTAATGCGATAGTAAAAATACTTTGAAATAAATCTATCAATGATAAAGAAAAACATTTTAAAAAAACATTGAACAAAATTTGTTTCAGAGGAGGAAGAAATATATAGATTCACTGGTCAATATCAGGTTCAAACTTTTCAAAACACAGTAGAAAACAAACTGAACCAATTTGCAAAGACAAATTCAAGGGAATCTGGATGGTTTTAATAGGCAACATAGTCTCTAAGGGGAGACAGTGCTCTGCAATGCAGGCTTGAAAGGGAGACAGTGCTATGCAAAGCAATGTGTCCTATACAAGAGTGTGTTGGGCACATTGTATAAGGAAAAACACCACTGTTAACACACTTTAATTTGCAAATTAATATTTAAAAAAAATTGATATTTGTGAATAAAAACTACTGGGTGGATAAAAAAAACAAATCAGAGGCTAAAAAATCTAGAACTAAGAGAAATTCTCCCCAGCGGAGTAGCCAATTTGTTGGAAAGAATTGTGAATAACATATAAAACATGCTTCCCTAGACAGGTGATAATCTAGAACAACATATTAAAGACTATATGACTTCTTCTCCTAACTAAGAACAGACACACATAATAGGTTAAGCGCTTCCAAATGGTTCCTTCTGTTGCTTCTGTTACATCTTCAGATTCTAACAGTTTGTGCAAAATGCTTCCTGCAAGAATGAACACTAAACAGTAGAAGATAGCAATAATACAGATGTTTATTCAAGTTAGTTTGCTAAATCAGTGAAGCATAAACCATATACATCAACTAAGATCTTACAATATGGAAAATCAAAGCTAATACATATGCATATAGGGAAAAGTAAGTTGTATTCTTTATTGATGATAGAAGGAGAGGTTACAACCTAGTGATTGATTTGAAGTGACCATTCCAACAACATTCCTAGCCTCATCACAGTATAAATCTCTCCAGCAATTGTTACACAAATCTAACTCTCAATTGAAATTCCACCAGGATTTCTCTACTCAAATTCTTCCTTATCAAACACTCAGATATGTGCTCAATTTATAGAGGATCTGAAGGTTGTTTTGCAATCAATGACTTTCCAATAATAGGCAAGACATGTTCCCAATATTTTAGATGTCAAATGGACACTTGGATTCGAAGCTTGACACATGTGAACTCTTCTAGAAGGCATTGGCCAAGTGGAGATTATAGAACAATGAGAATTTCGCTCCAATGTGACCAACACACCCATAGATGTCGGGAAGTGCTTTGCATAGCATCCTTGCATGGGGCTACCTTCATATGCAACGCACTTAGTCCCCTTAGAGGCAGCGTTGGTGAGCTCTCATATGCTATATAATAAACTTCAAACCTTGGAAACATTTTCTTGATGAAATTCATGCTTGATTTTTCTTGTTCTTGTCTTAGGGCATGTAGCAACTTGAAATGATAGGGGATGATAGACCCTTAGTCATTGGTCCTGGAGATGATGCCCAGTTAACTAGGTCATTGGGAATGATGCCCAAATTGACCTATAACAGTTGTCCTTCAATATTTCAGTTAAGGAACCTGTGGAGGATTCATCTGATCACCTTGAGCTTCAAGATCAGCCTTCCAGTGCTTCAGATCTATATCGGGCATCATGCCATCTATTATTCATCTCCCAACAGTAGCAATCCCTTCATAAATTGCACAGTCTAATCTTGTAGATCCAACGGAGAAGGGAAGTTGCTAGAATTTCAGCTAGTAATCCAGTGGAGGACCATTCCTTCACATTATATACATTGTTTCCATCATTTCTGAGCTATATTTCACATCTTAGCAGTAGGCTAGAGAGCCTCCTTCCTTTACAACACATTTTTCATGCGAAGTTGTGGAGCAGCAGCTGCAACCTTCTTCTGAGGATTGAGGAGCTAGATCTGGAGCTTCTAGCTTGAGGATCTAGTGAAGGGATCATCCCTTCAAGCTTAGATCTGATCTTGTGACATATTTCAGCCATATATTTGTCAGATCTAGCTTCATATATACATAACCCAGCAGTCAAAGAATCAAAATCCAGGAGGGTGATTTTCCAAAGTTGTAGATCTGGAAATTCCTTTATGGTTTATCTTGGGTATCCATCATAGAGCCTAGATCTAGAATCGTGGCATCATTAGAGCTCCATATCTCTGTAGATCTGAATTTTATTTTTCAGCATGCAATTATATATTCATTATCTGTTGAAGGGACATCACAGTATTTTCTTCCACTAGCTCTCCAGTTACACAGTGCTAGTTGTAGCATGTTTGTAGGGTGATTCTAGGCCATCTCTTTGGCTAGATCCACTCATCTTGAGTACATTGTGTAACTGAATCTTCTCCTACATAATAAAATGGCTCAGCTATTCTATTTATATCTGTGTTTATCATAAAATTACATGTACGTTTTGTGTGTTAAAAATATTATGTTTGTGTATCAATGTATTATTCCATTTTGGGATACTACAGTGGTATCAGAGCATGATCTTTGGCTCAGCTTGTGGACATTTTGACAACATAATAAAAGTAGATAGTAGATATCTACTATCTAGGGATTAAGTTTTTCCTAATCCTCCTTTAGATCTATGAAGGATCTCTCTAAAGAGATCAATGAAGCAAGAAGAGAAAGACAAAGAGAAACCTCAAGAAGGTTTCAAGATGAATAAGGTCCCAACACTTATTTTCAGCAATAAAGAAGACTGGAAACTTGTAGATATCCTCATAGATCGACTATGCCCACTTACTCTAAAGAGGGTGATAGGTATAAAAATGAAGATAGAAGAAAAAAAAAGACTCATGAAACTCTCAGTTTGTATCTTGAAGTGTACCAGGCATATTCTATAGCATTCAAAGAGAGCCTAACTCTCCAAGAATTCTTTGAACTCAAAGAAGAAAGAAGATCCTATAAAAACAATAGAAGAAAGAGGCACAATAGATTCTATTTGACTACATTTGATGGATCTTCCTCAAGCACTATTAAGGCTTTGAGGAAAGATTTAGAAACATTTTTCATGCTACATCTTGTGGCTAAAAAAGAGGTTGTCCAAATTGCAGCACTTCATATTCTAGGTGAAGCCAATGATTGGTGGTTTAGTCACATGGAGCATGTAAAGGTGACTAAATATTTAGATTTCTTTCACAAGTTTAGGAAGAAGTTTGATGTGTAGAAAACAAATATGTGCCACAAAAAGAAATTTCCTAAGAAAACAAGGGAGGATTTCAATCTTGTCACTCTGGACAAAGAGACACTACATTCACCACCAGTTGCAGAAGTATTTACATCCGGAGAAGAGACACTTTCACTTCTGCAAGATAGTCTTGAGATCTTAACACATAGAGTCCCATGCATGATTCAGGAGATGCATGAGGAAGAAGAGGAAGATTCTAGTGCTGGTACATTGATAGAATAGTAGCCATCACTCTTATTAGCAATTGGAGACATTGTTGTTCCGGTTGGAGGAGCTATTGTGTTCTTGCAAGAGGTTCCCACACATCAGTTGATCCAAGGTATGCATACACATTCATCACATATTGTTTCATTAGATCCTATTGAAACTTATGGGGACATTCCATCAGGGCCAATGCATAACCAAGGGTTAGAACAAAGTGTTGATTTGAAGCAGAAAACTATCACAATGCAGAGGACCCTTGATCTAATCAAGGAAGAGATGAAGAACCATCCTAGTTTATCATTTAGGGACTACATTAAACCCTTTGAGTTGAAGTCTAGAATTTATGAAGATGGGATAAGTATGATTCTATTTACAATGGTTGGATATGAGTTCATCATTGTTCCTTGCTTTGAGACAGCACATGTATCACCTTGCAGATCTACAACACTGTTGATGAGAAGTAGTGAGAATAAGAGGATCCATTCCTTATGGGAGCAATCATATGGTAACTTCATTCATGAAGAAATGGAGGAAAAGATGATAGATGGTAGACATCTTGAGATGAGAAATATTTTCTCATTTCTAGATGACACTTTATCAATGGGCATCTCATAGCTCAAAGAGAAACTTCTGCCTGCAGTAGATCCATATCCTTATTGGTTTTGGAGGGCCATTGATAATAAGAAGATCGCATGGAGAGATCTCATTGGAGATGAACTTCAACATATCATGGAGTGCAAATTTCTTCAACAATTTGAGGAGGTTGGTGTCCTACAATGGGAGGATACCAAGTTTTTTGCAGAAAGAGATCCATCATCCACATTGGGATGAATGGTTCATGATATGGAGAAAGGGGTTGCCAAACCACTTGTGGATCTCTGATACAGGCCAGTAAGAAGCATGGCTGCGCTAGTTTCTCTTGGGTGAGTATGGTTACCACTCAAGGAGTCATATTTTTTTGATTCATGCCTTATACATCACTGGAAGAATGCAAAAGTAAAAGGCACGGTTACTTTGGTTGTTAATGAGAGATTTTGGACATCTCATGATATATATTATGTCCATGTATTTACTCGTGTTTGGGATATGTCTCGTGTATTTACATTTATTTCTGTTTGGGATGTATCTCATGTTCATGTGTGTACTTGGGGTTGGGAGAAAGTATAACTCTCACATGATGTGGCATAAAGGAGCTTGTTTGTATTATGTTGATGAGACATATCACATGTCCATTACTATATTTTTTTCTCCATGACTTGCACCATGATAATGCACGAAGGCAGCAAGAATCCTTGTTGCTATGGTTACTATTGGGAGAGTATGGGTTGAATTCTTCCCATAAATTGCATGACATTGTTGTAGGATGGAAACAGGAGGCCTTACAGCATTGGCTTCTATTGGGGGACTATGGTCATTGTACATGGTATAATGATGATGTGATGGGGAAGCAAGATGCCTTATTAAGGTGGCTTCTCTTGAGAGAATATGGCCACTACATTTGGTACAATGATGGTGTGGTATGGCAGAAAGAGGCATTGTTGCAGTGGCTTCTATTGAGAGAGTATGGCTCTCATATTCACATTGATGGTAATTTGTCATGGCAACAAGAAGAATTGTTGCGGTGGCTTCTTTTGAGATAGTATAGCTCTCTTACTTGTTTTCATGATGATATAGCATGGCAATAGAAGGCTTTGTTGTGTTGGTTGTTATTAGGATAATATGGTTTGACATTTTTCATGTTTCCACATATGTCTCTACTTCTTATTTTTCACTATGAAGATGCGATGTTTGATTCCTACATAGTCATCAGGGCTAATGATGAGGGCATTGATAAATGTAATCTACTCTATTTATCATGGGTTGGAGAGATAATTCATGAGTTTGGACTTTCCACTTTAGGAATGAACCACTTCATCTTATGTATCTCATGTATAGAGGAGAACTTTGGTCATCATATGGTTTCCACTTGGAGATTCAGTGACAAGGAAGGGTATCTAACTTTCCAGTTGGAGGTCATTCTAGACATTCTAGAGAGGCATATTTGGAGCTAGACATGCATGACACATTGTGACAGATGGGAAGGCCTTCCACATGAGGATTCCATTTGGAGGGAGGATGTTTGTTGTAGCATCCACTTTTGCAGTTGCTTGAGGACAAGCAATATTTTTCTGGGGAGGATTGTAATATTCCCAAATTTTCACATGATATTTGGAATATTAGAGTTCTTAAAAAACTTAATTAATTACGTAAATAAAAGGGTGGAGGGACCCATAATCCTCAAAGATGAATAAAATCCACTTTTGATGTGTGTATGTGGATATTTCAGATCTAGATCTACATAATGGAGTAGTAGAGCAACTACTTAGTGTGAAAGGAGTGGAGATCATGTATCATTAATGAGATAGATCATGGAGGTTGATACAGTCAACTTAGAGCATGGAAATAATAAAATGTAAGATCAGTAAGCATTCATGATGAGATGATGGAGTGGTGCATTTAATGCACACATGATGGAGAGGGTGATCATTACATTCACACATGATGGAGAGCATGAAAAAATAGCGCAATCAACATGGAGACCTATGTCGACTTTTACAGTGCAGTTATGAGGAAAATGAAGGCATGAGAAGGCTCATACTCTATATAAAGAAGATGAAGGCATGTTGAAGATTATTGTTGATGTATGATCTATTTAGATCTACAATTTTCATGTGACATTCCATGCTTTCTTTGGTTGTTTAGCTAAGATTTCAAGTTTTATTTAGCATTGGGTGTTCCTAGTCGGGAATCCCACCTCTTTCATTGAGTAGCTCTTGGAAGAGTATTTTACTTCATTCATCATCATACATTGGTGCCATATTGTTCCTACTTGCTACAGAAAATCCATATTCATAGATTTCACATTTCTGAAGATCAGTTTGAGAGGAGGAGGTTGTCCTTCAATATTTCAGCTGAGGAACTAGTGAACGATCCATCCTATCACCTTGAGCTTCAAGATAAGCCTTCCAGTGCTTCAGATCTATGTCAGGCATCAAGCCATCTATTATTCATCTCCTAGCAACAACAATCCCTCTAGGAATTGTACAGTCCAATCTTGTAGATCGAAGGGAGAAGGGAAGTTGCTAGCATTTCAGTAGTAATCCAGTGGAAGACTATTCCTTCACATTATATACATTGTTTCCACAATTTCTGAGCTATATTTCACATCTTCACAGTAGGCTAGAGAGCCTCCTTCCTTTATAACACAGTTTTCATGAGCAGTTGTGTAGCAGCAGCTGCAACCTTCTTTGGAGGATTGAGGAGCTAGATCTTGAGCTTCTATCTTGATGATCTAGTGAAGGGATCAACCCTTCAAGCTTAGATATGATCTTGTGACATATTTCAACCATCTATTTTTCAGATATAGCTTCAGATCTGCATAACCCAATAGTCAAAGGATCAAACTCTAGGAGGGTGATTTTCCAAAGTTGTAGATCTGGAAAATCCTTTCTGGGTTATCTTGGGTATCCATCTTAGAGCCCAGATATAGAATATTGGCATCATCAGAGCTCAAAATTCCTGTAGATCTGCATTTTCCTTTTCATCCTACAGTTATATATTCTTTATCTGCTGAAGGGACAACACATTATTTTCTTCCAGCAGCTCTCCAGTTATGTAGTGCTAGTTGTAACATGTTTGCAAGGTGATTCTAGGCCATCTCTTTGGCTAGATCCACTCATATTTTATACATTGTGTAACTGAACTACATAATAAAATAGCTCATATATTCTTTCTATACATGTGTTGATCATAGACTTACATGTACATTTTTCTTTGTTACAAATATTATGTTTGTGTATCAATGCATAATTCCATTTTGGGATATTACAAATAGTCTTAATCGAATAGTATCATCAATAATATTGTTCGAAGAACACCATAGGCGGTAAGTCATTACATGGTTTCCAAGTTCTTCAGCTTGCTTCCCTTCGTCTAAAGGGAGCTTTGTGGGCATCAGTGGCCAAAAGGGATTGTGTGCAATGGGGTCATTTTTTAACTTTAATAGATTAGGTAAGTTTGACGATACTAATAAAGGTAACAGAGTGTTGAGAACCATTGTAGATTGTTAAAATACAGGGTTCTAGTTGTGTATGGGGTTTTCCTATGACGTACCTGGTTGTGTGTTCTATTGGCTCCCCAAATGGGTAGCAGCCCTCTGCCCTCTAGGGGTTGTGGGAGGAGCGGTGTGTGGTGACCCTTAGGGTGTTTCCACCGATGTAACTTTGGGTGACCCTTGGGGGTTCCAAACTAAATATGCCCCGATAAAGGATGAACCGATAAGGGTGGTTGTGTTCTGTCTTTGGCGCTTGAATGGAAAAAGACCTGGAACTCCTCCCTATAATGGTGGGAGGTTCATAAAATGTCTAGATTGACGAGGTTCTATTGGGTCCATATTGGTGTCAAATAGGTTTGATTTTGGAAATATTTTTTAGTTTTATGAGAGGAGAGAGATTATATATTGAAGCAAAAGGAAATCACATACATAAAACAAATTGAAAATAAAAGGTTAATTTCACTTTAGATTAATCCTATGTGATTAGTCAATCAAAAAATGGTTTTTGTTGTTTTGCACGTGATACTCAAAAATCATAGAAGACCTAATCGTCCTCACACTCTCAATTATAACTGGGCCTTGGAAATATTTCTTGTTGGTACTGGGGCCAATGTCCCGAAATAAGTGGTGACACTTTTGTAATATTCCCAAATGCGAAAAGCAGGAATATAGAACAAAATGCTTGAAATAGCAGTGTAAAACATCACATCAAGATATGAGACCAATATGGAGCATATTTATTCATCATAACAGCAGTAAACATGTACAACATAATGGGGCACAAAGCATATAATAAGATCCAACAAGCCTCCAATAGATAAATCCCCTCAATAATGAGATGTTGCTACTACACAAAACGCTGAAAGATTGCTACAATGCAGTCATAGTAGCACTTATACCACATATGAATACAAAAAATATGAAAGGGCTGATATATTCCTCATAAGATACAGAAAATAAGGATCAAGGCTCTATACAACCTCCAACAAGAAACCCAGGAGGGTTTTTAGATATACACCAATATACAAGAAATGAATCAAAGCCCTAGGGCTAAAGATTCACTGCAACAATATAGCTGGAAAGATGTGGCTGATATTATATGGCAAAGAATATAGCCTCCTCCAATAGACTCTCTAGATGAAAGTTTGATCACTTCTCTAGAAAACCTCCTCTCTAGATGGTGTACTGAAACCACCCCTGCAACTCCTCCATAAATAACGCAGCCCAAGACAGATTCTGTATTGTAGGGGAAAATGATGATGTGGTCTGATGCCAAATGCTGAAATAAGTCTCAAGGGGCTTCCTCACTAGCTTCCCAATGGAATGAAACCTTGCCCACTCAAAAAAATATCATAAATCACCCAAATGTATTCTCCACTGCTGCACCTTGCAACTCAGCACATCTCTCAACAGAAATTTTGCTGTAGAATAAATATGGAGCTTGACCTGATGCCTGAATGTGGAAATATATTGAAAATACTCCTCTTGAGTGGGCACCATAAGTCCCCCAAGGATAGAGGTTGCATTCCCGCTCGGGAACACCCTATGCTAAACAACACTGCAATCTTATCTAAATAGCTGAAGAGAGCAACAAGTCTAAACAAACCATAAAATCTAAAACATAATAATCTATGGCTGCCATCCTATTCCTTATACAAGTGGTGAGCTTCCTCACCCTTGGCCCCACTCATTAAAGCCACTATCTCCATGCATGAGATCTCCCTCAAAAACTGTGTTGTCCCTCAATAAATGTCCACTCCTCCATAACAATGTTGTTGATTTGATCAAAGTTGACCCAGACTTCATGCTCCATCCCCTTTTCACACATAAGGGTTCTTAATTAAGCTGCTAAGATGGCCTCCTTTCACATTAGGAGTGATTTTATTCTTATTAGGGATATTTATGGGTCTCCATAGCCTCTTATTAAAGAAGCAAAAACAAAACTAATATTTCAACTAGTGCATGGCTAATTGGGAATATTACATCTTTTCAATAACTGAATAATCGACCAAGGTAATGGAAAGAGGATCCAGTGTTGCTTACACCATCACCTATAGGGAAGAATGCCCTAGATTTTTCCACTAAGTAATGTTGTCCCACGTGAGTTTTCAAGTCTTGAGCTTCTTGGTATTCAACTACCAATACTGAGCACTATATGGGTCAGGTAGCCCAAAATAGTAACGCATGCTCTTGGCCTAAGCTTAACCCCCTCTAAATTGGGTCTCCGTGGTGCTTGGTAATTATTTTCTATGGGAGGATAGATGAGTTTAAAGCTTTCTATAAATTTAACTTTTATGTTTCAAGAATGTAAATTGACCATGGCGGCTTATTGGATGCCTACCCCCAATGGTCCTAACCCGAACTATTAATTATGTTGTGGCCCCTGTGGGGATATTTAATGAGTTCAATTAATGGTTAGTTTTATGGTGGCTTGCTTTATTTATGGTGTGGAAATGTGTGTGAGAAATTGTACAATCATAATATTTGTAGGATGCGGATATGCGATGATCCTTTACACTACCTCCTAATTAAACTATGTTTTGATTGTTCCTTTCAAAAAGTAAATGATGCACAAATAATGGGTTGCTTACAGTTTTTCCTATTTAGAATAAATGTTGTACTAAAGGGAGATGTAAAATTATCAAAAGAGAGCATTCATATGCATGCCCAGGGTCACCAAGACGTGCAAGGGCAACATAGATTACTTGCCTTCTTAGATAATTTGATCATATTCCCAGTTCCTAATGAAAAATTTAAACTAAACTTAATGCAACAATTTAGAAAAAGAAAACTGAACTAGCTAAGCATGTGTGGATATGGGCCACTTACTATTTTCTAATTACCTATGTGTTTGGTGTTTAGTATCACTAATAGGTTCATTCAAATAGCATGGGTGGATTTTATCCACTTACTTTCCTCCTAATTAAACTATGTGAATTTGTGACAATAGACTAAAAATTATAACTATGCAATAGCTAAGTTAAAGTGAAACTAAAAACATGTCCTAACAGTCAAGGGACACAAAAACACAGTGTTGGAAAATTTATTTTGGGTTTCTAGTCACTTTACACTTGCAAAAATTGAAGAAAACTAGTGAAAAAATGGTTCACTAGTTTCCGCGCGGAATTCCTCTACACAAGTGCATGACTTTGCACATTTTTTTGGGCTAAACGCGCATAGATCGACGCGTCTGTTTGTGCTGAATGTGCATGGTTTTATGGCATGAAAAATTTCCGATGCTCTTGAACTGAATCTCTTCATAGAGGTTGAATGAGAGAATCTGAGGAGGAGGAGAGTTGGTCCTGCAGCAATCCTGAGCAAAAAAGAGGTTTTGCAAAAAACACAACCACTTAGCTTAAGAGGAAAAATAAGTGGAGTCGCCAATCTTGTATTGGTGCATTTAGTACACAAGTGTATGAAAAACATTGGTTCTTGATAGGATTAATTTATAAGCTACAAGCAATGTTCATAGGGAAAAAATGAGTTGTTAGATGGTTATTGAAGCATCATAACATGTAGAAAAACTAGTTTATGGAACATAGCATGCTACAAAAAGAGGAGGAAACAAGAAACAACAAATACACATAAACACAAGCTCAAAATCGAGTAAACATACTAATAATACTAATGGAGAATGAATCCCCTTTTATTATCCGCTTGTTGTAAAAAAGAGGTAGAACGGTAAAACACTTGCAATGAGTCCTTATAGCTATGGAGCTCTAATACTCAAAGAAAGGAGGGTTCTCCCCTCAAGATGTTTGCAGGCCTCTCTCTTCTCCTTGAATGAGTGATTAGATATCAAACAATGGATTCTCTTCTCCTTTGGGATTGAAATGTTGGATGACCAACAAATGAATCCCTTCACTCTCTTGTTGCTTGAACAACACACTGTTGGTTTGCTCGGGGGCAATTTGGCCAGCATAACAATGTGTTCTAAATTTTTCTTCTCATGGTGGCTTTTTATAGGAAAAATTCAAATATTCTTCACTCTCTTGGTACAATTGTGGATAGTGACCCAAAAGTGGTGGTTGATTCCATTGTGTGCTCACTTGAGGTCTCAAGGTGGCTCTAGGCGGTTGTCCTTGGGTGGCCTCAAGTGGAGAATATTCTTCCTGAAGTGTGTCAAGTGGTTTCGGATGGTGACCTTTTGTCATACCCAAGACCACACAACTTATTGAGGGAAATTCGCGGAGACCAGCACTAATATCGAAGAAAAATACATAGGGAGCACACTTTTCCTGTGTCTTCTCTGCGCAATTTTCTAATTTTGCCTCTTGACCTTAGAGAAAGTTAAATTTTCCAGATTCTCTAATGTTTTTCAACCATGTGAATCCTCCTGATTGACATTTCATGATGTATTTTTCTTGTCCAATTTTCTAGTGATAACACTAAACATCCAAAAACCTAACCCTAGGAGATGAAACACCGGAATATGGGCCCCGTCAGGGTAAACTGGTACATCAATTTCCCAGGGTCATAACTTTGGCATACTATCTCCATTTGACGCACATGATACGTCGCTATAAAGATATATCTAAGGGCTACAACTGCTAACATTGAATATCAAGTCTAGAATGGACTACTATTTGTCATAGGTTTGATGCCCAAAAAACTTCATTTAGGGCCTCAAAATGGCTTCAGAGGTTCAGGACCTGAAAAACTGCCAAAAATATTAATTGTTCTACAATTAAGGAAACTAAAAAACTCAAAGAAACAATAGTGGGGGTCCAAGTGGAATAGGTGGGTGGCCACCAATATCCACCTGGATCGTAGGGTTACTTATATATATGTTTTTCATTTTATTGTTGTTGTGGTTACATGCATGGTAAATGCTAGTAAATTACTGTGGTCATATGCATATGTGTCGAATGGTCATGAATGATAGTAGCATGTTGTTATATGCATTTTTGTTATTTTATGTTATTTAACATGATGATTACATTATATGTTGTTGATAAGTATGCTATATTTTAACTAGTTGTTATATGTTAGTTAACTTGACGATTAGGGTTATTGCATTAAGATCTTGAAGTTATATGTATCGTGTTGATAGGTTTGTGTATATAATTATGGCTATGAAATTCAAGTATGAGTTGACATATTTGTGCTATTGTGTTGTACTAATCTAGATTGACTATGCAGATGTGATTGTTATGCACGAATGACAATTATTTATGAACTTATGAGGTGAACATGTTAGCTATTTATTTTTATGGATATCATGACCTTATTTATGATTGATTTGATATGTTCTGAAGTTATATCATGCTAATTATATTGATTGTACAGAAAAGGTAGCCTCCCCATTAGGGGAATTTTGAGGTCTAAAATGGGCCTCCTAAGAAAAATGTACATCCAAAATAAAATTTATAAGAAACAATAGGATTCAAGATGATGATTTAAACCATGGGGGATGATTCACCATTTTTAAGTAAAAGGGTAAAAAGATTAAAAAATAATAAAATAATAAAACTACTTTTTCAACTCGTATTTTCAATTTATCTTCCAATGTTTTTACTCCAATTTCGAACAGGAGTACTCATTGGAAGCAAAATTTAATTCCTCATCCAATGACTACCCATGTTGCATACTTTCGATGGATCCTGCTACACGAAAAAATAGAAATACATGAAAAAACGTGATTGCAATCACGTTTTTCATGTATTTCTCATTTTTCTTGTAGCTGAGTCCATCGAAAGTATGCAACATGGGTGCCCCTTGGATGAGGAATTAAATTTTTCATCCAACAAGTATTCTCGCTCGAAATTTGAGTACAAAATTTGGGAGATAAGTTGAAAATATGATTTGAAAAGTAGTTTTTTCCTTTTTCCCTCTAAAATTTGATGATATAATCAAATCTTATTTTATTATTTCCACTATTATTTTATAATTTCCTTAGGAGGCCCATTTTAGACCTCAAAATTTCCCTAACGCCTGAGATAATAAGGTATGAGTTTGATTATTTCATTTATTTAGTGTTTGAATGTTTGATTATGTTGTTTATATGGTGTTTGAGTGTTTGGTGTCTATTATGTCGTCTAGCTGACTTATCTAAAAAGGTACGTTTATAGTTGTTTGAGTGTTTGACTAGTTGCATGATATGCGCATGTGTCTAAAGATTGCATGAAGTAATGATATTTTTTTAAGATTTTTGTACTAACATAGTATGCGTTGAGATAATTGATGTGCACTTGAGTATAATTAGGTGATTGCTGTAGTATTATGATTTTGACTATTAGTTGATTATGACATGGTTGTTACTCTTGGTACAGGTTTATTTTAGTTAATAGATATGATGTCTTGATATTTGGAACATGTGATTGACATGTGTGAACATTTTCATGGAAACATGCTTGGTATTAGAATGACAAGCTAATAGTTTATGTGTTTATATAACCAATATATGGGTGATGTGATAGTACATAGTAGGACTCGATTGTAGCAAGGAAAAATAAATGAATGAGTGATTTTCATGGAAACATGAAGTCTTATTAACCCTAATATTGTCGGGAATTATGTGGACATGTGTTATATTTATGAACATGTATTTGATAGCTATAACAATTGATTTCTAGTTATAGTTGGATTCATCAAGAGATTAGAGTCCCTTGAGAGATGATATATGTATGTGTTCAGATACAAGGCAATGTTCCTAGCATAACAAGGTAAGGTAATTGGTATATGGTATGTTTATATTAATAATTATGTGTTTATAGCAATATGATGCAGGGGATTGCATGGAAAAAGTGACTGCCATGAAATATTGAAGAAGGCTCAGGTTGAGTTGTCCCGTGGAAGCATTGGGAAACCAAGGGGATTGAGTCAGGGTATTGGTTGCCAATTTTATGCTTTCAGTCTTTATGATTTGTTTGTGCTTGATTTGCAGTTTTGTTTATGTTTGGTGCATGATCATGCCACTTTGTTGCAGTGTCATATTTATTTTGGTTTTGCAAGGTCTTCTTCTTGATTTCTCATGTTATTTCTCTTTATATTTTGAGAGTCTTGGGAATTGGTTGGGAAAGAGGAAAGTTAATGGAGCTCGGGGAGAGTTGTGTGGTACGCAACGGGTAATGTAAGACCTGGATGAAGCTCAATGCATGAGTAAAGGGTAGTTGAAGGCAAGAGTATGATATTCAGTTGGACTGGTTGGGTCTATTGTGGTAAATGCACGATGGAAGTAAAAACATGAGAAAGGCAACATATTGGGTAAAGTGAATGGATCTAAGGTGTTGGATGCCTTGGCTATGTTGGGAATGGTTTTTATAAATGTTGTGCATGGTGTGCACAAATAAAGGAAGTTATCTTAAACTATACCTTACAATATCTAGAAATTATGTTGTGATCATGGTTATGTTGATGTTTAGATATGTATACATGTATGTACGTATGTATGTATGTCATTTCCGATAGGGTCGTCATGGATCATGATTTTTTAATGCTAAGTTTTATATGTACATATGCATGTATGTATTTCCTTGTCCAATAGGATCATGATTCTTTTATGCTAATTATTATATATATGTATGTATGTATGTATGTCACTATGTGACATGGTTTTCAAGGATCACTCTTGTGGAGGAATGATTTCTTATATAGGTGAATGGCATGAAGACATTCCTGGTCTTATGAGGAATCAAGTGGGAGAAGTAACTCTGACAGATATATGAGGTCAATATCATGTGGACATGAAATGATATTATATGCTTGTGCTATGCATATGCTTATGTTATGGAAATGGAATGATGAGGGGTGCATCAACAAAGTGAAAGTAGTGTGATTTGCATCATGCTAGGATAAGCATGGATATTGGAAAGACACTAGAATAAAGGTTTCTTATGGAGCCAGTGTGTGGTCTATGGATGTGCAGTACTACCGTTGTGTATATGTTGTGCATGATTGTATATTCAATGATTGTACCTATGGTCATGTGTACATGTAACATATGTAGTATTGTGTACGTATGATGTTGTATTCCTATTGTATATATGGTGTTGTCTGTATATTTCATATGCAATGCTAGGTATAATTGTTGTTATGTACATGTTGGATATGTGGTGTTGTGTACATATCGTATAGTGTGAATGCTGGATATACAGTGTTGTGTGCATATGGGTTGTGATCATGTTGGATATGTGGTGATGTGTACATATGGTGCTATGCAGATGTTTTATATGCACTGCTATGTAAATATTGTGTTGTGTGTGTGTTGTACATATGGTGTTGTGTACATGATTGTATGTGGTGTTGTGTGCATGTGGTGTTGTCTACATGTTGTACATGTGATGTTGTCTGTGGGTGGTGTCATGTACATGTCGTGCATGTGGTGTTGTGTACATGTTGTGCATGTGGTGTTGTGTACATGTGGTATTGTGTACACATTGTAAAGGGGGTGCGGCGTACATTTGGTGTTGTGTAAACATTGTACAGGTGGTGTCGCGTGCATGTCCTGTTGTGAACACCTTGTGCAGATAGTGTTGTGTATATGTGGTATTGTGTATATGTTGTGCATATGGTACTAGTATACTTGCAGTACTGCATGCATGTCATACATGCTATGTTGCGGGCATGTGGTACTATGTATTTGCATGGTGTAGTCGTGGTAGCGTGACATGTGTATTTGTTGTGCTATACTTTGTATATGTATATGTGTTGTGTTTTATTTTACATTGGGTATATGTGTATGTGTTGTATGTTGGTGTGGGTGTGTGTATTGTATGGTGTTGTACATCGTGTTTGGGTGTATGCATGTGATGTACATTGTTTGTATGTGTACATGGTTGAAGAGGAGAAAAGGCACTACTTGCTTTCTAAGTGTGGCAATCGATCTGGTGTGTGTACAAAAAGAGAAAAGTCAGAAGTAAGCACCGATGAAGGATAAGTATCGGTATTTTATTTCATTCTTATTATACATGTTAACTATGATTCTGACTTATGATGGTTACATGTGATTTATGATTATGGTTTATGGTGATTTCATGTGATTCATGATTTTAATTTATGATGGTTGCGTTTTGGGCTAACCAGATCTAATATCTTTATACATGATGATTTGATCAAAAAACTAGTTTGACTTGTTATGACAGGAAGTGAATAAAATTGCAATTGTACCTTATTGACGAGTTACCAATGAGGTATGATGTGAATTTATTTAAATTTATTTTGAATCTAATGGAAGTTATGTTCTTGGTATAAGAAGCACAGAAATTTCATTCAAGTGGTTGAAACTGATTGCAAGCATTAGCAGCAACACCTAAGGAATTGAAACAGGCAACAATATGTTGGTAAATAACTTCAGGAGCAGGGACATTGTGGGACACTACTACCCAATAGTGTGAATTTATTTCCTTGAGCATGCTATGACCAGTATGAAGGTTTTGAGGCAGGTATATTCCTTGGCTATTTTAACCTCTCATGCAAGGAAGCCTTGCCAAGGGATGGATTGCCTAGGATAGGGAATGTTGGGGAGCTTGGAAGGTGAGTGACTGCAAGGAAGGGGATGACTGGATTTCCCAATGGGTTGTGTATCAAATAATGAAAGGTTGGGGATGGATTTTTTTTGGTCATTAGAATTTCTAGATGGAATCAAATGCACATTGGGAGTGTTTCCTTGAACAATGAGTTGGTAACTCTTAACTGAGAGGACAAGTGACACAGGATTGTAGCCCTGGACATTGGATGCAGCTTTGATTTTGGCAGTGAATTCTGGACTTCCTAGGGAGAAGTTGAATCTTGGTATTACTTTGAGGGTGGAGGTGTTATCCTTTGGATCTCCTTGTTGCTGATACAAGCATCATACTCTTTTATTTGTTTGTTGATAAAATGTCGATATGTGTATATTATTGTAAACATTGTATCGAACTCGATTTATAAATCTCCATAGACAGTATGGTCGTATATATGGATGTCATTGCTAATACTGCAATGAGCTCTGTTATAAAGCTCCATAGGTAGTATGCTTTATTTTCAGTGATTTGTTGGTTTGTAGGTGTCATTCAACACTGAGGATGGTGTTCCCCCAAGGGAGTGGGGGCTATATTTTCTGCATCACTTTGTGAAAATTCCATGTAATAAAAGTTAATAAAGTAAAATTATTAACCACGGTTGATGGGACACTTATTCCAAGCTAAAAGGTGGAAAAAACATCCTAGTGGGCGTTCATTTTGGTTAATATGGCTAAAGGAAATTCGCAAAGGCAATGGCAAGGGATTTGGAAAGGCAAGAGGCATTATTTGGCATTTATTTAAGAAAATAATGGAAAATAGGAGAAAAGTAAGGTGAAAGGTCACAAATTACATGTGAGGAGGAAAATGAAGGAAAATAATGGAAAATGAAGAAAATTGAGGCCTCATTAATAAAAATCCCTCTAAAGATCATTTGGCAAGCTTTAGTCAGTGTACCATTTGTCATTTCAATTTTGGAGCTCTCTCATTATTATCTCTCTCTCTCTTAGTCTTGGACACTTAGATTTTTCTTGGATCACTTTGGTGTCGAATCAAGAAAGACAAATAAGGCAAGAGGAAGGAAGGAGAAAGAAATGAAGAGCAGGATCAAGCAACTACAGCAGGATTCTTTGCACATATCAATTTTCATGTGTGATTTACTTGCTATGTTTGGAATGCATGGTATTGCATATGGTTTTTTGTTATCATGGCATGGGTTTTTCCACGTGTGACAATGTTTTCAGGCTAGACTTTCCATTTCTGGATAGCCATGGTGTGATGGGGTTCTCACATTCTGGTTGAGCTCGATTGTTGGATGGATTCTAAGCTGAGTGTGGTGGATCTATGAATGATAGAACACATGGCCTAGTAACCCTTGAACTAGACTGTGGGTACTGGTAAAGCCAGATAGTGCGTTTCCTTGGTTAGGGCATACTGATCTGATGTGGATTGCAATAAAGCCTTGAGGTGGGTGTTGTCCATCAGGCCAAGGAATCTGGAGATGGGATATACTGTAAATTCTAGAGATTGGGTCTCAGTTTAGAGCCTAGTGATCTCATGTGGATTATAGAAAATCTTGACAGACTAGGAGTCGGGAAAATTCCCCATGATGTAGGTGGAGAAATCTGGTAGAATCCAAGATTGTTTTGGCCTAGTGATCCAAGATGGATTATGGTAAATACTGGTTTATATTTATGAGGGTGAGGTGATTTAACCTCGGGATTCCCTGCTTGGTTCTTTCGGTTTGTGTCCCATATTCATGCTTGGAATATGGCACGGGGTGATTAGATAAAGAGATATTTGTCTTAGCAAATCTATGGTTGGGTGGAACATGGTAGTCCCATCCTAGGTTGGCTTTTTGCATTCATTAAAAAGAGGTTCTTTCCTTGACATATTATGTGTAAACTTATTGGTTTATATGTGGATTCTATGGCTGATGTATCCTTGATATTTATGATGTTATTATGTTGGTTACAAGCATGTGTTATGATAGTGATGATGTATATCTCTCCTCATGTTTTGATTTGTAAATGAATGAACAATGTATCTATGACCTAATGTATGATAATGCAACTTATGATCTAAGGGAACAATGCTTCTTCGCGATTCTCCGATAAGTATGAGATCCATATGCTCAGGTATGTTGTTTGAACCTATAGATTACATATTTGTGACCTTGTCAATGTTTTTTAAATGTATCATTGTTCCACTGTTATAATTCATTTATGAACTTGTCATTGAGTTCTGGGCAGTGACCTGGGATTTAGGACCTGAAAAAGTGGCTCAAATCTCAGGGATGCTGACACAGGTCTTCGAAAAAAGTCCCTTGATGCATTCATGCCCATGTTGTGGGAGATTTGAGAGCCTCCCAGACACACCCATACCTATACCATGCACGAATCCAGGGATTAAATGGCCTAAAAATGTAGTGGGGCCCATGGGTTGGTTATCTCAGTGGTTTGGAAGTCTCCTCAGAGTTTTGTTGTTGATGTGGAAGGTATATGTGATGTGTTTCCATCTATTCCACTTCCTTAAGGTCAGCTAGGAAGTGGAATCATATCATAGTATCCTCTTGTCGCATGTTTAACTTGGTTGGCCGGTTACTTGGGTAGCCATGGGAGGAGGGTGTTACAGTAGCGACCGAAGGATAAAAAAGAACCTATCAAGGAATGAGTCAACGAAGCTGATCAATGAGGGAAGAAGCTACAAGAAGAATACCCATTAACCTGGTTAGGTAAGAAATGGGGATTTATAAGTAGATCATCTTATCCAGGTGGATATTGGTGGCCACCCACCTATTCCACCAAGATAGTTTCATCAGTTTTCTTATCTACTATTTTTAGTAGTTTTTCAGCTCTTGAGCTTCTTGAGCCATTTTGAGGCCCAAAACGACGTTTTTTGGGAATTATTCATATAGCGATTTCATAAAAATCATGACATCAACTGTATTCCTCCGAGATATCTTTCCAACGATATTTAATATATGCCAAATGGAGATAATATGACAAAGTTACGACCCCGAGAAGTTGGATTCCCAACTAACCCCAATGGGGCCCATAAACTCTTAATGTTACATCTCCTCGGGTTAGGGATTTGGTTGTTTAGGGTTTTCTCTTATTGTTCAATAATAAAAGGCTGTTGAGCCTCATTGTAACACAGTTCAGAGGCATGTAGTCGGCATATCTCTTCTCATAGATAAGCTACCATTTCCCGAGCTAGTTTATTTTCTATTATGTCTATAATAATTTCTTAGCATTTGATACAAGGAAAATCTTAGGGGTGAATTTTAAGGGGTTTTAAATTTTGATAGGGCGAATTTTTTCTATAAAACCCATTTTCTATAGTTTTATAAAGTTATCCCTATAATTATTTTAAAAATAATTAATTATTAAGCGTTAGCCCATAAACATAAATGCGCATAAACATTAAAACTTGAAATTCGCCTCTCGATTTTCTGGTTTGGAGCAGATTTGAATTGCATTCACCCAAGATTTACTGGTCGGAGGGGGATTGGAGTGACATTCGCCCCCATTTTCACTAGTTTGGGGCTTGGAAGTTGGAGGTGATTGGAATTCGCCGCCATTTACCTGGTCGGACAGGAATTGGAGTGACATTCGCCTCCATCTTTTACCGGGTTAGGGCTCGAAAGTTGGATTCTTCTGGGGTTCGCATCATGAAATGTGTAGGGAGGCTGATCATGGCACAAAATGATTTCTACATCTCCCCACTACTATTTGAAATCCAGTTTTGGTGGGCTTACCCCAAGGTGAAACAGCGGGCTACCTTAGCATAAATTGGGTAACGATATGATCTTTGGCTCATTGCTGGGGTAATAACAATGAAAATATGGTCAAGCAAAGTAGGAAGAACAGATTCAACATAGTCAAAATGTCCTTTCTATTTATGGCAATCAACCCTCACTGGTTTCCTTCCTGCCAAGTCCTCTGGTAGCTCTTTCACAACATGTACAAAACCTTCCATTTGTTGAATAAAATAGTCTACATCAAATATATCCGCAAAACCACTTGTATCATTCCAGTATGAAGCTACTTCAAATTTTGGCAGAACAAATGTTGCATTTAATAAACGAGCAATGCCAACACCATACCATAAATTTCCTCGCATTTGATTGAGACCACCATAGCATTCCACTTTAATGTATCCATTTCTCTTCTCTGGCAGAGGTGTTAAAGGCTTGGCTTTCCACCATTGGTAGGGATTCTATTCCACAATACGTTGCTCCACATTCTATATATCTACATATTTTCTCCTATTGATCATCAACATGGGTGAAAATGGTATGAAATGTTGTCCAGGAGATAGCATTGTTGACAAAAGATTAACAACAAGGATGGAGATAACGAGGGCTGCCAAGAATACACTTGACACTGCTTGCTTCAAGGCAACCATGGCAATAAGCATATGACAATTTGTAGAATTGAATCTAGCAGTGTGTGAGTTGGAGTGTGCGCGAGGTGTTGTCGTCACCGTTCCCAATTGTACAAATCATGTTGAACTCCTATGAGCATGAATCCGTTGAATTTAGGAGGGATGTGATTTTAGGATTTAAACATTCTGGATGAGGCCTAATGCTCAAAGAAGTAAATGCCCCTAAGCATATTGTGGGAAAAACTTTGTTGAACCCTTTTGATTTGTTTGGATTCATATCATTTGAGTATGTAGATAATAGCTCAGAAAATGTAGCTGAAAATATCATTTGTTCTAAATGGGTAATGCTCTTTGTTTTTTGTCATTGCAGGCATATTTAGCATATGGAATACCATGAAATAATATGGAGAGGATGCAGTTGTTTCAAAGCATAAATGTCTCTCTTAAATTATTCTAGACATGAGATCTTTGTGTGTTTTTAGAATTGTACATAAATTTATGTGATCAAAGTTCAGGCTTCTCCTATGGTTTCTCTATTTTGTTTCCTTGTATTTTGTATCACGTCTCAGATGTGTTGGGTATGGTATCTACTCCCTAATTCTAGTCTAAATTATATGGTATTTTATCTGTGGTAGTGTCTATTTAGTATGGTGGCTGAGCTGTGTTTTGTAGGGCTTCTGTGCTTCATTTCTGGTTTGCATGAATGTTGCCTTAACTTAATTATGAATGGTTTTAACATCAATACATAGAGGTTGAAAATGTAATATTTTGTGCCTCTGAATAAGAGGTTGATATGACAGTTACGAACATACAAACCCAGAAAATACACAACACTCAGTTATATGTCACAACCAAAGCATGAAGAATTAATGAAATGGGTATAAGAACCTAGACCATATGTTGCTCTAAATTCAATGTGATGAAGTTGTCTCCAAGGATTCTTGGCCTGGAATATGCTTCTGAAAATAATTCAACATCATTGGGTAAGTAGCCATAGGAAAAAATAAAAGAATCCTCTAAATCTGGAACTTGGATACATTGGTGGGTCCTTCAATTCAAACTCGATTCCCCTTCTAGAATACTTCTTCTGCTACAGCCTCATAAGCTACAATAATTTTTCCACTATAAGATCCCATTGAGAAATTACTTTTTTATGATACTAATTTTCTGGTGCATATACCAGCCAACAAGCCAGTGAATGAAGTGAGGTTGGTTGTTGTAGATGAGATATTGATCCAAAATGACAACAATGATAACCTTAAGCTCTAGTCGGGAAATTTAAGGTAGACTTTCTTCCTTCAAACACAGAGACCAGCAGTAAAGAATATAGTCAATAAAAAAAACAAGTCCGTGCCCGGCAAGAATAAGGGGTCTCAGGCACATTCCAGCATGAACCCCCATGGATATTCTACTTTAAATTTATCCAAATGAACCCGTAAATCAAGATACAGGAACAACACCTTATCTCCACACATGAAAACTCAATAATTGGTGAAATTGTGGCCTTGTGGGTAGAATGGAAAACACACGGTCAACAAAAAACCAATATCGGCTTGAAGAAATAAATGACATCTGTCCCTTTCAATTAATCAACATGTTTTAGATGTGATTTTAGATCCAATATATTTGTTGGTGATGGATCATATTGAATCTAACAGCCCGTGAGTTGGAGTGTGCGTGAGGCGTCGCCATCACCGTTCCCAATTGTACAGATCATGTTGAACTCCTATGAGCATGAATCCGTTGAATTTAGGAGGGATGTGATGTTAGGATTTAAACATTCTGGATGAGGCCTAATGCTCAACGTAGTAAATTTCGCTAAGCATATTGTGGGAAAAACTCTGTTGAACACTTTTTATTTGTTTGGAATCATATCATTTAAGTATGTAGATAATAGCTCAAAAAATGCAGCTAAAAATATCAGTTGTTCTAAA
The DNA here is from genome assembly GCA_034641835.2 of Pinus albicaulis. Taxonomy (NCBI): domain Eukaryota; kingdom Viridiplantae; phylum Streptophyta; class Pinopsida; order Pinales; family Pinaceae; genus Pinus; species Pinus albicaulis. The sequence goes on from CM076579.1 coordinate 169,604,476, forward strand.
TGGGTAATGCTCTTTGTATTTTTTCATTGCAGGCATATTTAGCATATGGAATACCAAGGAATAATATGCAAAGGATGGAGTTTTTTCAAAGGGTAAATGTCTCTCCTAAATTATTCTAGACATGAGATCTTTGTGCATTTTCAAAATTGTACATAAATTTATGTGATCAAAGTTCAAGCTTCTCCTATGGTTTCTTTGTTTTGTTTCCTTGTATGTTGTATGACGTCTCAGATGTGTTGGGTATGGTGTCTATTCCCTAACTCTGGTCTGCATTATATGGATGCTTATTTGTGGTAGTGTCTATTTAGTATGGTGGTTGAGTTGTGTTTTGTAGGGCTTCTGTGCTTCATTTCTGGTCGGTGTGAATGTTGCCTCAACTTAATTATGAATGGTTTTAACATCAATACATAGAGGTTGAAAATCGTTGTTGGCTATGACTCAACTTATGAATGGTTTTAACATCAATACATAGAGGTTGAAAATGTAATAATTGGTGCCTCATAATAAGAGGTTGATATGATAGTTACAAACATACAAACCCAGAAAACACATAACACTCAGTTATATGTCACAACCAAAGTATGAAGAATTAATGAAATGGGAATAAGAACCTAGACCATATGTTGCTCTAAACGCAATGTGATGAAGTTGTCTCCAAGGATTCTTGGCCTGGAATATGCCTCTAAAAATAATTTAGCATCATTGGGTAAGTAGCTACAGGAAAAAATAAAATAATCCTCTAAATCTAGAACTTGGATACATTGGTGGGTCCTTAAATTCAAATTTGGTTCCCCTTGTAGAATACTCCTTCTGCTACAGCCTCATAAGCTACAGGAATTTTTCCGCTATAAGATCCCATTGAGAAATTACTTTGTTATGATACTAATTTTCTGGTGCATATACTAGCCAGCAAGCCAGTGAATGAAGTGATGTTGGTTGTTGTAGATGAGATATTGATCCAGAATACCAACAATGATAACCTTAAGCTCTAGCTGGGAAATTTAAGGTAGACTTTCTCCCTTAAAACACAGAGACCGACAGTAAATAATATAGTCAATAAAAAAATATAAGTTTGTGCCTAGTAAGAATAAGGTGTCTGAGGCACATTCCAGTGTGAACCCCCATGGATATTCTACTTGAAATTTATCCAAATGAGCCCATAAATGAATATACAGGAATAACACCTTATCTCCACTCATGAAAACTCAATAATTGGTGAAATTGTGGCATTGTGGGTAGAATGGAAAACACAGTCAACAAACAACCAATATTGGCTTGAAGAAAGAAATGACAGATGTCCCTTTCAATTAATTAGCATGTTGTAGATGTGATTTTAGATCCAATGGATTTATTGGTGATGGATCATACTGAATCTAGCAGCGTGTGAGTTGGAGTGTGCGCGAGGTGTTGCCGTCACCGTTCCCAATCGTACAGATCATGTTGAACTCCTATGAGCATGAATCCATTGAATTTAGGAGGGATGTCATGTTACGATTTAAACATTCTGGATGATGCCTAGTGCCCAACGCAGTGAATTCCCCTAAGCATATTGTGGGAAAAACTCTGTTGAACCCTTTTGATTTGTTTGGAATCATATAATTTGAGTATGTAGATAATAGCTCAAAAAATGCAGCTGAAAATATCAATTGTTCTAAATGGGTAATGCTCTTTGTTTGTTGTCATTGTAGGCATATTTATCATATGGAATACAATGGAATAAAATGTGAAGGATACATTTGTTTCAAAGGGTAAATGTCTCTCTTAAATTATTCTAGACATGAGATCTTTGTGTGTTTTTAGAATTGTGTTTTTTAAATTATTCTCCTATGGTTTTTCTATTATGTTTCCTTGTATTTTGTATGACGTCTCAGATGTGCTGTGTATGGTGTCTATGCCCTAATTCTGGTCTACATTATATGGTAGTTTATCTATGGTAGTGTCTATTTAGTACAGTGGTTGAGCTGTGTTTTGTAGGGATTGTGTGCTTCATTTCTGGTCTGCTTGAATGTTGCCTTAAATTTGCTACACATGGTAGGTGAAATACTTTGTAGGGCATCTTTGCTTATCTTTTAGGTCCCTATATTACTATTATAGTGTCATAAGTGTGCTGACAAGAAATTATTTTACATAGATTGTGAAGAGGAAGAATAAAATGAACAAGAAGAGGATATAAGCTAGGAACCAGCCCTAGAAGAGGAAGAAATGAGTCTGACCATATCGTGTAATGCATTGTCAGGAATTACCATTCCTCAAACTCTCAAGATAGAAGGACATATCAAGAAGAAAAAGGTAATAGTGTTGATTGATTCAAGTAGCACCCATAATTTTATTCATTGTAAGGTAGCCAAGGAATTGAATTGTTTCCTATACCCAACACTAGAATGTCAAGTGATGGTTGCAAATGGAAGAACTATAAATTGCTCTAGAAAATGCCATAATATCAAGCTAACCATGGGGGAATATGTATTGAATAGTCCAATGCTTTCCATTCCTATGGGAGGTGCTAATTTTGTACTAGGAGTACAATGGCTACAATCTTTGGGGACGACAGCTTTTAATTTTCAAGAACTTTTCTTGAATTTTTTTTCAAAAGGAAAGGAAGTTGAATTATGGGGTATTGTAGGGAATCCAAGAAATATAATAAGCTCTAATTCCATTTCAAAGCTTCTAAAGAAATAACACCAAGGGTTAATTGCACAATTATGCTCACTAGAAGTTCCAACATCAAAATCATCTATTTATGCAGATCTCCAACAAGTCTTGGACAATCATTCCAAGGTGTTTGAAACTCCCAAAGGACTCCCACCTATTCGTGATCATGATCATGCTATTCATTTGATTACAGGAAGTGTTCCTCCAAACATCAGGCCTTATAGATACCCTTATGTCCAAAAGAGCGAAATTAAACATATGATTGCAGAAATGTTAGAGGCGGGTATACTTCAACCTAGTCAAAGTTCTTTCTCTGCTCCTGTAGTATTGGTACACAAGAAGGATGGATCATGGCACATGTGTCCAGATTATAGGGAGCTCAATAAGCTCACCATTAAAGAAAAATTTCCCATTCCTGTGATTGATGAATTATTTGATAAATTACATGGAGCAATTTATTTTACCAAGTTGGATCTTCGTTCAGGATATCATCAAATTAGAATGAAGACTAAAGATATTCCAAAAATAGAATTTCGAACTCATGAGGGTCATTATGAATTTTTGGTCATGCCTTTTGGCCTTACCAATGCACCTTCTACATTTCAAGGGTTGATGAATTACATTTTCAAACCCTTCCTTAGAAAATTTGTGCTAGTATTTTTTGATGATATACTAATCTACAGCAGGTCTTGGAAGGTTCATGTTGAACATGTTGATAGGGTACTCAAACTATTGCAGGAGAAACAATTATATGAAAAAACATGCAAATGTTTCTTTGGAGTACAAGAGGTGGAATATCTGGGTCATATTGTATCTCACAAGGGTGTTAAGGTAGACCCTAAAAAAATTGAAGCCATTAAGGAATGGAAAGTCCCCACAACCATAAAGCAATTTCGAGGATTTCTCAGGTTAACAGGGTATTATCGCAAGTTTGTTAAGAATTATGGGAGAATAGAAGCACCTCTAACAACATTATTGAAGAAAGATGCATTTTCATGGACTCCTGAAGAAACTAAGGCCTTCAAACATCTTAAAGAGGAAATGTGCCTAGCACCGGTCTTAGATACGCCATACTTAAGAAAAACCTTTATTGTGGAATGTGATGCCTCAGGAAATGGAATTGGTGCTGCTTTAATGTAGGAAGGAAGACCCATTGCTTTTGAAAGTCATCCAATCAAAGGAAAGTATTTACAAAAACCTATTTATGAGAAGGAAATGTTAGCAATACTGCATGCACTAAAGAAATGGCGAACATACCTAATGGGAAGACACTTCAAGGTAAAAACTGATCATGATAGTCTTAAACACTTTTTGGAACAAAGACTATCTTCAGAAGAGCAGCAAAAATGGGTCAAAAAGATGTTGGGTTATGACTTTGAAATAATATACAAAAAAGGAAAGCTTAATGTTGTTGCAGATGCACTCTCAAGAAAGAATGAAGAGGTGGAAGCATTGCTTTGTGCCATTTCTATTATCCAACCAGATTGGATAATCAAAGCAAGAGATGAATGGAAGAAGGACAAAGATGTATGGACACTCATTCAAAAGTTGCAGCAAGATCCTAGTACATCTGATACATTTAGTTGAAAAAATGATTCCTTATGGTACAAAGATCGCTTATATCTTTGTAAGAATTCCCAACTAAAACAAAAGATTCTTCTGGAATTGCACACTTCTCCTTTAGGAGGACACTCAGGATTTTTAAAAACTTACCACAGGGTGAAGAAAGATATTTTTTGGGATGGCCTTAAATCTGATATTCAAAAGTTTGTGGCGGAATGTTTGGTTTGCCAGCAGAATAAAGTTGAGACAATTAAGACCCCGAGACTTCTACAACCTTTATCCATTCCAAGTCAATGTTGGGAGGAGATTTCAATGGATCTTATCACATATTTACCTAAGTCCAAAGGAAAGAATGTCATCATGGTGGTAGTTGATAGACTTACAAAGTATGCACACTTTTGTGCATTACCTCATCCATTTAAAACAAGTACAATTGCTACTACATTTATGGACAAAATTCAAAAGCTACATGGAAACCCAAGGGTTATTGTGAGAGACAGAGATCCCATTTTTACTGGAAATTTTTGGACGGAGTTATTTTCTTGTTTAGGTACTCAATTAGCTCATATCTCATCTTATCATCCTCAATCTGATGGTCAAACTGAGATAGTAAATAAATGTTTGGAAGGATATCTTCATTGTTTTGTATCTAATAAACAAACACAATGGGTCAAGTGGTTACCTCTCGCTGAATGGTGGTATAACACTTCCTTCCATACTGCAGCAAAAATTACCCCATTGATGGCACTTTATGGATATCATCCACCATCCATCACATCATATTTAAGAGAAAATTCGAAGGTTCAAGCAGTGGAAGATCACATCCAACGTCAACAAGAAGTTCTCTAACTCTTAAAGGATAACTTGAATTTGGCACAAAATCGAATGAAACAAAAGGCAGATCAACATCGTAGCGAGAGAATTTTTGATGTAGGAGACTGCGTATTTTTACGGCTACAACCATACAAACAAATGTCCCTCAAGCAAGCTAAGAAGGATAATAAAATATCGCCAAAGTACCATGGTCCTTAAAAGGTGTTGCAAAATATTGATACTATGGCATACAAATTGGAGCTTCCTACTTCTTCACAAGTGCATCCAGTTTTCCATGTTTCATGCTTAAAGAAGGTTATAGGTGAAAATTTTCCAGTTCAAACAATATTGCCAGAACTTGATGAGGAAGGAAAAATCATATTGGAACCTAAAGCAGTCACGGAAACAAGAACTCGATAGCTATGGAATCGATCAATTTCAGAGTATCTCTTCATGTGGAAGAACTTACCCATTGAAGATTCTACATGGGAGGATGAGAATTTTATACAGAAGCACCCAGAGCTACTCAAGCGTTGAGGACAAAAAAATTTTGAAGGAGAGGGGCATGTTAGGTCCCTATATTATTAGTATAGTCCCTTATTGTTGTTAGTGTAACCCCCTTATTGTTATTATTGTACCCCTGTAACCCCCATATTGTTATTATTGTGCCCTTAAATTATTATTATTAGGTCGGCTAGGATTACATTGTGGCCCCATGGACTCCTATATATAGAAAGGAGGTTTTGTAATTTTTGTCATCCAAGAATTTTTCATTCATGTAATGTATTGGAGGTTGCCCCCTCAAAGTGGCTTATTTCTAAGGCGTTGATATCTCTTTTCTTCTCTTTTTGGAGCTGGTTTCACAACATTATCTGTGTCTCGGTCTTCTCATTTGTTTGTATAAAAAACTCATTTTCTGTATGGACATGGACCTGTATATAAAACTATGTTAATAATGGTCTACTCATTTGATTGTATTATGATGTGTATTGGTGTTCTCATACATAGATGTATATATGTTCCTGTGACATATATCGCAGGTATGGTCTGCTCATGTGCTTGTATGGTGGCGTGGATGTTGTGAGGCCCTATGGTTTATATTTTTTTATTGTCAAAAAGAGCACCTATCACACGTGGATATGGATCCTGAACCAAAACTTAACCAGGTTCTTATACAAAGTATCATCAGTTACTAATTTTTTCATTTAATAGTTTTCTTAATAGACTTGTTACTGCATAGGGATGCTGAGGAGGGATGGAGCTCAAAACCTCTAACACATGGATATGGATACTTAATAATTTAGAAATTAATAATCACATCAAATCCTACTGGTATGGTAGGGATGAATGAAGTTTCTAGAGCTACTATATGTTGTAAAAGGATATACATCTCAGATGAAATTTTTAAATTTAGTTATTTGTTTTTGGTAAAAGTATTATTGGCCATGTGTCAACAACATTAACAACTAACATCTATGACCAAGTTTTTCAGATGGCTTGCTTAAGTTGAGGGCTCAATCTGTAGGGTTTATTTGCATGTTTCCCTTTGTCATTGTATTTCAAACTCTTACTGCTTGAAACTTTGAAATCATCAATGTGCATCATAATTGACAATTGCATGTTTGATTATGCTGTTTGAAATTTATCTTTAAGCTTCTTACAAGGTTGGGGCACATTTTATCAATGCCAATTCCATAGAGCAATCCATTCTTTGTGGCAAGATGTCACGTTCTGCACAGGTATTGCCACCGTCTGTAATCTTTTCTTCTTAGCAGTTTTTGCTTTATTACATAGTATCTATTGACCAATTTGAAGTACGTAATGAGAATTAATCATGGGTATCGTAACATTGTTTTTACATCAAATAATTTCAAAACACTAATTAATTGTTTTTTCCTATTTTCAGTGGCTTCAAGCACTTCTTTCTACTGGAACAAGGTTTAAAACAAGAGAGGAGTGACATACATTTGGACGGATATTTGGTCTTGATGGTTCTGAACCACTTTTTTGCTTTGCTCTTTACAATGGAGAATTCTCTGATCCTGTGGTATGTGGCATTTTATTATGAGCTGAAACATTATCTTATTTTATTGCTTTGCCTTTTGTTCTTTCCCGTCAGTCCACAAAGCATCATTAAGCTAGTTTGTAAAATATTTGAATAAAATACTTGCAAAATTTGAGGTCTGAAATGATGATGTACAAGCTCATATTTTTACCATGTATAACTTCATTGATGCATGTTTTGTTCTCTACGTGCTCCCAATGACTCCCCAAGTATTACCTACTACAAAAAAATTACGAGTTACCATTTAAAAAACAACATAGTTTTGATGTCTCGAGCTGCCAGCAAGTGTTTGTAACTTTTTATTGCTACTACTAACACTCTTTTATATACAGGTCCGTGTCTATACAGAAAAAAATGTGTACAATGAGATGGAAATGGCTAAAAATGAGTTTCTTCTAGCAATAATTGGCATCCAGAATAGCAAGAAGGTCCTTCTACCAAAACTTCTTGAATGGTATGCAAAGGAGACAACAATTAGCTCAAGAACCCTGCTTGGTTGGGTGTGCCAAAATGTGGATGAGATACAGTGAGAGGATATAAATAAATGTGTTGAAATAAAACCCCACAATATTCCTACCCATTGTATAGAATTGTTGCGATACAATAGCAATTTTAGGTATATACTAAATATGTATATATTTCAGATCATACTTGATCTTTTTGTCAGAAATGAGCTTACGTTCCTATCTTCTCAAGATAGGCTAGGATTTGTTGTCTTTGCCTCAATAGGCCACTTTCATATTTGATACAACAGACTTTCCAACTAAATTGGATACCTAGAATGGATTCCATAAGTAAGGAAATTTGGATCCAACCTCTTACATGAGGGAGCACAGACTTAGTGAATAAGCTTCAAGACATTTGCATGGTTCCATGACTTTAGGTCCACAAAAAGATGTAATAAAAAAATAACTTAGGATCAGATCCTTATAAATGCACAAAACTTAGATCATCCACAAAGAGAGGGTTTCTCACTTTGTATTTTACACAACCTTCACCAACATAGCCATGATTCGCATGATTTGACACATCCATAGAGATTCTAGTTTAAAATTTCATGACTTTTCCATAGTTGATCTTCATAGATTCTACTAAGAGTCAATAGATACTACTACATGATCATCGCATGAACTAATACAAAGCTCAGATCATAGAGACTACTACATGATCATCACAGGAACTACTACAAAACTCAGATCATAGAGATTAATACAAATCTGGTCACGGTTGATATTATGGGATGCATACAATGAGGACAACCTTTTTGTCATCAAATTTGTTATCACAAAGATGTAACATAGCCTTTGACCATAAGATTCAGAATTTTCAAAGAAAAAAAGAATGCCATGAGTATTGTGCCTTAGGGCTTACATACTATTCACGAAGAGATGTGAGCCTTAGACTCACATGTTTCATCCTCAGCCTAAGAACCTTCGCATAGGTGCCTTAGAATCACACTTGTGGTGCCTCATAAAACTCAGTATAAAGTTGTTTGGATGCCCTTCTACATCTTTTCATTACCTTAGACAGAGACTTTCGATCATGATCTCAGACCTCAGAATTTTAGGCCTGAAACAGAAAGGAGATAATATAGGCCTGTACTAGGCCTCTCCCACAAAACATTTTGGCTACCCTTCATGCTTCCAAAGATTTGGATCATAGAACAAGGATTCACATAGGAAATTTTGCATATCAATGGAGCTTTGCATAGTGCCTTGGAGACTTCACACAACAAGGGTTAGTGAGCCACAAAAATTCAACCTTCTCAAGAGCTTCAATTTTTCTTCAACAGCCCCGCAGCGCTGATACCATGCTAATTTTTTGACAAGGGCATAGCTAGCATAGTTTCCTTATTCAATTTTATAGCTTCAAATCATTATTAGCATCATGTAACATTTATTTCATTAAAAATTGTAAGAAAATCATTCATTAACATAAAAGAGCAGTAATAAATCACAGTAGAAACACCAAGAATCCATAAGACAAGAAACATAGAAATTAGGCCTGAGGCCAGGGTAAAACCCAAAAATGCTTCCTTATGAAAGAGAGAGAGAGAGAGAGAGAGAGAGTTATAGATTCATCAATACATCATAAATAACCATAGAAAAATAATATCCAAACCAGTAACCAAGATCATAATCAAGTGTCATGACAAAAACCAGACACCTGAAATTTCGACCTCACTCCTAAAATTTTGAACCTTCCTGTAATTTCGTTGGATCAAAGATGCACAAGTCAATTTGATGTGCCCAAATGAGGAGAAATGATCTCCTTTATGTAGCCTTCAAGTAGGGGTTGAATGGGTGCCTCTTCAGGGCCAAACCGACCTAAAACATCATGAGGCCAACTTGAAATAAATTTGGAGGCAAATTTAAAAAGTTTAATTTCCCATTTATTTTTCAATATGAAAATACCGACCATGGCTACCATATTTTCCAACAAAAACCTTAGACGGAAATTGATCCAAACTCCAAGAAAAAATATTTGATGGTTATCAGAAAGATTTTTTGACCCTCCTAAGAATATTTTTTTACCCACCACTACAAAGGTAAATTAATCGTTGCTTGGCACTCTTTTAGGTCACAGGATATATTTTTCCCAAAAAATCATAATGTCATGGTTTTTAGTATATACTAAAAAACATGATTTTTTCTAGGTGAAAATTTGTTTTGGGTTTCGACTCGTGACCTTTTGGAATTTTTTTCATTTATGCTTCAACTCAATACTTACTTGGAAATCCCTTGCCTTCAAAAAATATACATCTAGAAATCTCCAACACTATCCTATTTCCTCATTCAACCAGCCCATTCTATTCAAGTAAATAAAGTGTAGAATTTCCTTTTCCTTTAAATCCCTTCACTTGTGTAAAAATTGGCAAATTCATTTGATGCAAACTCCCTTTCCTTATCTAATCGAAGGACTCTAATTCTCTTCCCAAATTCATTCTCCATTCCTCTCTTAAGTTCTTGAACTCAGCAAATGCAACAAACTTTATTATTAAGAAAAACATGTACATTTTCCTAAATATGTCAACAACAAGGAGAAAATGCCTTGCACTAGATACTGAAAGTGTCATCATGGGTCCACAAAGGATCACAGTAGGCTAATACCAAAGTTCACATCACACTCCATACTTTTTCTTCACCAAAGATCTTCCAACACTATTTTCAAGGCAAGCATGTTGCACATGCATCTTTCTCCTCCTAAACTGAAAGTAAACCACTAACCATCTTAGATTTTCTCTAAAGGGAATTTAAGGTGCTAATAACTTTGATGCCATAAAGAAATTCTATGAATATTAATAATAGCTATCTAAGCATGTGATTTTTCCACATCAACATCCACAAGCCTATACAACCCATTCTGTTTTAGTATCGATGCAATCACCTAACCATTACCTTTATCTTTCACAAAACATTTTTCAACACTAAATGAGGCCTCCAAATATGGACTTTGTATTGTTATATCACTAATTGAGAGAATATTTTTATCCATATATGGTCAATGGTGTTTAATGCACATTCTCAAAAGTACACTTCTTATCATCTAACAATTTCATTTCAAAATCCCCACAATTTTCCACAAAATGAACCCAAGCAAACATAAAGACTATAGTTTCTATTTTGGATTTGGCTTCAACGAAGGTAATAAACCAATCCTTCTTGATGGTCATGTGCTTTAAAGCACCAAAACCAAGGAACCAATTACGTAAAGGCCTACCTCCCACCTAAGAAGAAATTTAAAAATACATATATACTATATATGTTCTAGGGATCTTATTGCCGGGCTGTCATAGGTTTCCTAGCTATGCAGGTGTTTATTACTGTTGTGAATTATGTGTGGCACTGAACTGGGATTGAGTTTAATACACAGTTCAATGCTTAGATATTTTTATAATCCAGAGCCAATTCATCCCTTTGTCTTGTCCATTCTCACCGCATTTCATGAGTGGAAGTGAGATTAGGTCAAGGTTCATCCAGGGTGAAAATTGCTTCAGTCATAATTGACTTCATCACATCCACTGACAACATGCCAGTAATTAACATCTGGCTAGATTTGTCATGCCTATAGAACAAGATGGTTCTTTTTGTTATATATGATTTGGACTTATAATTTATAACTACCAGATTTGAAAAGATGCATATACTGAAAATGTATCTCTCGTTGTACAAATTTAAAACATGACAAAATTTGTACAACATTACTATGAGAGCATTGACAAGTTCTATAATGGACCTCCTCTCTAATCAATGAAGCTATCAGGTAAATACAGGGTGCCACTGCTACTACTTGTTGGATTCTTCTACAAATAGATTCATGACATGGCATGGGCATGCCATGGGGAATGGAGTTTTTCTAATGGTTCTCTTCATGTTGATGGTTATAATTTTAACAGATTTAGTAGGGTGGCTACAACTGGCACATATTCCTTTCAATATCCATATTTTGAAGGCACGAGAAGGAATAATATTTTGAAGAAGTGAAAAGAAGTTCACCTTATTATAGTTACCATGCTAGTTCTTCCTTTAAGAGCTTCACAGCATCAAATAATTTCCATAAATATGGCTGTGTAAGAGTCGTGATGGTGCTGTAATGTAAATTATGTTTCCATAGTTGAACATCAAAAAATTTTGGCGATATTGTTATTGTACCATGGCACCTAGATCGGATCCAATGTTTATCAACACATTTTTGATAGCATGTTTGATTTTCTTCCTGTTGTTGTTTATTTCAACCTTTATAGGATTCAGAACAAGTCTTTAGGAAATAATAGCAAAGATCGCTAGAAGATGCTTCCAAAGGATTCCTAATTCTTAATGATTTAAGAACTTGGTAACTTGGTAACGCTTCAGTTGACCATTTTGAGACAATTTTTTTTGCAGATAAGGATGGTAAAATGTGGGGACAACTAAGAAACATGAGTTGGGAAAATTTAAATTCCTTTCTTCTATATATTAATCATATAACTGAAAAATTTTGTATTGGACATCATCATGTCTAAGAGAATGTTACAAGAATAACACCTTATGAAACCCTCCATCATGAAAAATAACAATAATATGCTTTATTGATGGGAGTTAGACAATGACAACCATGATTGCATGGTAGTTATAATATTTCTTGGTAGCTAAACATGATTAAGTGGAAGTTACAATCCCATATGATTACATTTCCGATTCTAACACTCCCACTTAGTCCATCATCTATGGTGTGAAATTCATTCATTCTATGATTAAGTGGTATCTATTTTCTTGTTATCCCTCATCTCCATTGATTGCATTAGAGAACGTGGATTTAGTTATTTGCAGGATGACTCTTCAAGCTCCATTGATGGAGAGCGTGATGAAAGATGAGGTGCTCCTTCTAAGGTCGAGTTTCCGCTCAAGGCGTAAAGGTAAAATAAATTAGAATGATTATGCTTAGGGTTAGCCCTCTTACTTTCCCATAAGAAGTATTTGTAGCAACCAATTCCCCTATTAAATTCTCTGCAGATATTTCTATTTTTTTCCATGAGAAAAATGAATGGTAATCTGAGATTTTTAGAAAAAGTCACTCATAAAAGATATGCAAATGGTAGAGGAAATGGATTTTGGAGGATGTTTACTATAGAAACCTAACAATGGAGATAGAGATCCCACTACATTCTTCTTTGATACCTTGGACATACCAAGGGAAGAAGGAATAATTTGAAGAACACCCTTGATTATCAATGGCGAGTCAAAGACATCGTAGCCAATTGCTTAAAGGGCCAACAATTGAAGCAGGAGGAGCAACAAAGGAAATAATAGCCAACACAAGAGAGTATAGAAAATTTAGGGATGTAGTCTACACAACCATGAAATAATTATAGTAGATGAATTCAAATGATACTAAGGGTCAAGATAAGAGGATATTAATGAATTTTTGTTAGTATCCATATTCTAAAAGTATAATACCAAAGTTAATATTTGGATTACTCGAGAGAAGGTGAGCTTGAATCTTGCATTGTGACTTACAGAATTGGAAAAAAAACAAAAGATACACTAAGAATAAATCAAATTAAATAATGAAGAGAAATAATTGTCCTTATATTTCCAAGGTTTTCTGGAAAGCTTGTTGATTTTCCACGATATAATAGAATCTAGGTTTGGTCTTAGAATCTCTAACACCACCAACTCATTTTCCACGACACTTCTACTTTACAGAGCGGAAAAACATACATGAGTGAATCAGCTATTGCACATGACAATTTTAAAATGTTTTCAACCCTTTGTTATATTACAAACTATAATACAACAATTTGGGGCTCTTGTACTAGGGATCATGGCCCTTTACAATCATATTGATAAAAGGAATAAAAAAAGGGCTTGGTTTCAACCCTTTGACAACCAAATTACCTTGAAAAAGACAACAATTGACCTACTTGTTGACATAGAGCTCCATAACCCTTTCAGTCCATGTGTCCTGAACACATCTAGTAGGTCCTCTTGCCTCCCATTTTGCAGCTTCTCAATCTACCTTTATCAATGAAATATTCTCCTTTAGGTCACCTAACTCGACTCAATAAGCTCTGCTCCTTTAGGTCACCTAACCCAACTCAATAAGCTTTTCCCTCTAGTTGTCTCCTTTGTCCTTCCTTCAAGATAACTCACAAAAGTTGATAAACAAACCACCCATTCTTCCAAAAAATTTCATATTGCCTCCAAATTTATCACCTACATCACCTTTATCTCGCATGGAAGATGTATCCCCACTCCTCGGCGTTAATTTGCACCTCTCGGTGCAAATGCTAGTATCACTTGATTTTCCAGCTTATGTGGAACATGGTCGAGAGAAGGAACTATAAAAACAATGCATTTGCATGAAAGCTTTATAATTTTTTCAAACGTGAAAGTTGTGATGTGTTACTAAGTTTATTCATTATTTTATAGATCATTACACGTCAAACTGACTTTACTCCTTGACTAGAATTGAATTCAACAGTGTGCACAAATATGATTTAAATGTATCAATCAAAAGTATTATTCTATCTATATTTGATAATGAAAGTTGAATACATCATACAATAGATAGGAGAGATATGGCTATGAAGTTAAATATGAAATAATCTATTGATTTCTACTATTACTATTATATAAGGGGTGCTCTTCCAATGGCCATTTATTAGCTATGTGAAGAAGGCTTTGTGTAATTTGTATTTACAATAAGATTATGTATAGCTGAGTTGTGGACAACTAAGTCGAATTTGGTAGGAAGTTTCGGGTATGTGTAATTCATAATGATCTTGTCTTGTCTTCATTGATGAATTTTCAATGTGTGAGTTTTGACCTAAGCCATTGCATTATCAATGTGTCAAGGGTCAAAACTCGACCTATATGTCAACTACTTCTTATGATCGTTCCTAGGAACATGAATCCTGATTTTTGTAGGTTTAAAATTTATCACAAGTTTGCTCTATTGTGGTCAAATTTGTGGAGGTTATCTCAAAATTTATTTAAGGTACCATGGATCTAAATTTCTTATAAACTTTCAACACTATAAAAAACTTTGGTGCAAATTGTTGATTAATTCTCACTTGGTTAGGGTTATAGATGTTATTGAAAATTTTGTGTGCATGCATGAGAATTGAGTGAAAATGCACAATGTTGTGTAGCATTAGTGTGATAAATATGGGATAGTGCAAATCATATTTTTAAATATTAGTCTAAGTTGACTCGTACCTAATCAACTCAATCAAGTTGATTTTTGGTTGAACGATTAATTGTTGGTTCAATGGACAGAAGATCTTGCAGGCCCAAATACACAAAAAGAAAAATGAAGCCCATCATGGGGTTCTCTTTGTAATTCTCCACCACTGCTACCTTCCATGCTTCCTCAAAATCCTCTCCAACCTCAATAACAATGCTAGTAGTAGCATGAGAAACAACACTACGCTTAGCAAAACTAGAAGAATTCATTTTCCAAACTGCACAAGAACTACTTCCCTCACGAGTCACCATGTGCCATGCTTGGTCTCGGTGGTTCGCTTTCTTCAACTCCTGGTTCAAATTCCAAATCTTCATTGGAACCAACACCCTGAACTCCACTAGACAACGATTCACCATTTTTTACTAGTGATTTTCCATTTGTACTGGTGATTTGCCATGATTTTACAAGATAATATAATCTCGTGAGAGATTCTCCAAAAAAATTATATATACATATTATATTATTAATAAAATCACCTAAAGAGAAATGGGTTTTGAGAGTGATCTTGTAGAGCTTGAACCAACACCCGAAGACCTTCTTACCTGCTGGGGGCATGAAGTCTCCGAGAAAAATCTTGAGCTTTTCTTTCCGAACAGTGTGGACTTGCAAGCTTTTAGCAAGGAGGTGGTAGTCGGCGGACTTTCGAACGGAGAAGGACTGTTAGAGGAGACACTCCAAAGCACCTAGAGCAGTTGTTGGAAGGCATGGATCTTACCAGTTCCGGAACAAGCATAAAACCCTATGTTGAAAGGAAGGGGAGGACTACAACAGAAGGATTTTCGACACTATCCATCGACTGCGGCATCAGATATTCCATTTTTTCTTGCTCTTTCTGGTGGTCTTCAAGATGTTGTAGGTGGCTATGGGGTGCAAGGCCTAGCAGGGTTTAAAGTTTTATGGGAAGGTATTCAGACCCACAGAGCTTCCCTTAGCGGGCGTAATAAGGGGAATTTTTTGGGAATATGAAATATGTGCTGAGCCAGGGTCTCCTCTCTTCTAGAGTGCATATGCCCTATGCGACTCAAGCGTTAGGGTTAATTCCAAGCCGGGGTGACCTTCAGCTAATTTTTTCTTAGGCGGAAGCGCTAGCGTTGAGTCAGTCAATGGTTTCCTCGAACGATGTTGTTGATAGAAATCCGAGAGTCTTAGTCACAGAAGATCAGGAGCCTGGGTTGTGTAAGGAGGCAGGGCCTGAAGCTGGGTTGATTCCAGAAGGGTTGGAGGAAGAAGAAGGAAACAAAGTATTAGAAGGAAGGCGACTGGGGTCGCCTGAGACTGCTGAGACGGATGCTCCTATTATCCAAGAAGCTGGTGAGGGGGAGGGGAAGAAGGAATTCATGGGCGGGAAGAGGAAAAAACTCAAACCCATTAAGAAGAAAGACAGTCAACCAAGTTGTCTTTTGGGTGTGGATATTAGCATAGAAAAAGCTATGGAAGCCACCAAAACCATTCTGGTTGGAAGAGTGCGTGGAAGAAAGTATTCGGCTAAGTACATTTCAGATTGGGTACAAATGGAATGGAAAGAAGCTCCGAGGCAACCCACTGAGATAAAAAATCTGGATAGGGGTTGGTTCAGCATTAGATTTGGCCTCAAAGAACATGTTGAGTGGGTGCTTGAATGGAACTGGTGCTTTGCGAAACAGCCAATCCTTTTCTGCAAATGGACCCCTTTGTTTGATGCACAGAAAGAGAAAATGGCAGAATCCCCTGTTTGGGTCAAGCTCCCAGGTATTCCCATGCCATTCTGGACTGACTCTGCGTTCACATCTATTGGGAACACCTTGGTAAAATTCCTATAAGTCGACAAATCTTACATTCAGTCAAGAGACTGGAGTGTGGCCAGGATCCTTGTCAGTCTTAACCCAAGAGAGGGTTTAGCCGATGTTATGAATCTGAAATACAGGGACTTTTAATTTTTGTAGACCCTCGATTATGAAAGCCTCCCCTTCCACTGTCACCGATGCCATAAGTATGGACATCTGGCAAGGGAATGTCCCCTTGGCCACCGTCGTCGTCGCATACTGATGAAGAATTTTAAGGCGTAGGTAGAATATCCTCTGGAGGAGAGGGGAAAAGAAAAGATGGCTAATATACAGAATGCTAAGCTGGGGATGAACTCAGAAAAGGTGGAGCTAATGGAGCTAGATCGAGCAATGGGTCTGACCTCCTCTCCTGAAAGAGTTTCTATTTCAGCAACCTCCCTAGTTTCCCCTCCAGCTTCTGAAACTGTTGGGGCATCTCAGGCAGGTACGACTCTTTCTCCTCACTTTTCCACTTGCTCCTCTATTTTTTATTCTTATTCTGATAGTGACAGGCCTGCTCCCTCCAGTTATATTCTAAATGATCTCTCTATTTTGAAGTTGTCTCATTCGTCATTTGATAGTGTCATTTTTTCTATCTCGAACCCCTCTGAGACTCCTCCCTATCCTTTGGAAGGTGACCCTATCTCTGATACCTCCCGGGCCCCTATACCTAAAGCCCCTCCCTATAACCTTCAACCCTTGGCCAATCGTATGGGGAAAGGGATGGCTATCAAAGGACTTGAATCGAATCTTGTCCCGATTGGTCCAAGGAATTTGAGGGGAAGAAAATCAAATATTTTAAAGGCCCAGCTAAAATCCTTCATTGACATAGCTGATGGGAAGCAGCGTTCCATTTCTGGGGTGCTTAGAGCAGAGCGACCACCCCCCCAAGGTCTCTGATGATCCTTTTATCATATAATTGTAGGGGCTTAGCTAGCCAGCCAAAAAAGCTAGCCTTTAGGGAATTGGTGCAATCCCACAATCCAGATGTTATTTTGCTTCAAGAAACTCTGGGGAAAGGGGCTGAAGTGATAGACATCCTTTCCAAATTGTTGTCGGGTTGGTCTTTCCATGCACTCGATGCCAATGGTAGATCTAGGGGTGTGGTATCTGGCTATAACACAAGGAAGTTAAGAGAGACCTTTTCCTGGGGCTCTGAAAAGTGCTTGGCTATGGAGCTCTATTCAAATGAACTTTGCCTCTCTTTCGTCATTCTAAATATATATGGACCGTGTTTGGAGCATGAATGGTTTTGGATTTATTTCCTTGGAAATTCCTTCCTCTCTTACCCAAACCTTATCGTAGGAGGAGAATTGAATTTGTCTTTGGGGGAATCCGAATCATGGGGGGCCTCAGCAAGACCAGATCTTCTCTCTGAGTTCTTCGGGAACAATCTGGCTGTCTCACATCTGGTGGATATACCCCTACTCAAGCTATGTCCAACTTGGAGAAATTGGAGAGTAGGAGCAGACTGGGTGGGCAAAAATTTGGATCGCTTTCTATTGTTCGAAGCTCTGGCGGAGAAATTGTCGATCTACAAACATTGGGTGGGGGAGGGGGGTATCTCAAACCACTTCCCAGTCTACTTGGAAATGAAGGGAGATTTTAAGAAATCGGGAAATTATTTTAAATTCAACTCCTCATGGTTGAATGACGAATCTTTCATCGCTCTATTTCATACTACATGGAGGAAGGATAGTTTTAGGGAAGATGAAAGTAGAAGTCATCTTTTTATGAATAACTTAAAGAGCATGAAGCTTGCCACCAAGGAGTGGGCACTCTAAAAGAAACTGAAGGAGGAGGAGGAACTCAAGAATGTCAATGCAGAACTGGAACTACTAGAAAATCCTGATGGAGGTGGTTATGAATCTCTGGAGACAAGGACCAGAATCAAGGAGCTGGAAGCCTCTCGAAGAAAAATCCTTCAGCTCAGAGAAGAAAGTTGGTGACTGAAATGTTGAGCTATCTGGTTGCAAGCAGGCGATGAAAACACAAAATTTTTTGATAACTATGCAAAGGGTAGGAAAAACTCCAACACTATTTGGGAATTGCAAAAGGAGAATGGCCGGATGGCCAAATATTTTGAAGACCTGGTGACCCCTGGGGTTAACCATTTCAAAAACCTTTTCAGAGCTCCCAAGGAAGTTTCTATAGCGGAGGTAATCAGAGTGGCTCAATTTTTTCCAAGTTACATTGATGAAGAAGGAAATGATTCTATCATGGAGCCTGTCTCAAAGCAGGAGGTTGAAGACATCCTCAACGTTATGCAGAAGGACAAAAGTATAGGCCCCGATGGCTGGACCATGGAATTTTTCCAACGCTTCTTCGAATCGATTGGGGAAGAGTTGGTAGCAATGGTGGAGGAATCCAGGTGCTCAGGAACCATCTATCAGCCTTTCAATTCAACGTTCTTAGCCCTGATCCCTAAATATGATCATCCTATTTGTTTTGATGATTTCCGGCCTATCTCCTTGTGTACTTGTGTCTATAAAATTATTGCAAAAGTCATAGCGTGCAGGATAAAATATTTCCTATCAAAGTATATTTATTCTAAGCAATTTGGTTTTTTGGATGGAAGACAGATTCATGAAGCGGTGGGAGTTTCTCAAGAAACCCTTCACAGCCTAAAAAAAGGTAGTAAGAAAGGGGCAATTGTTAAAATTGATCTATCAAAGGCCTATGATAGAATAAGCTAGATGTTTCTTAGACTCTTGTTGACTCATCTTGGTTTCAGGTTTGAATTTGTAAGATGGGTCATGAGTTGTGTAACCTCATATTCTATTTATATTCTGATTAATGGTGTTGATTCTTTGTTTTCCAACCCGGAGAGAGGATTGCGACAAGGGTGCCCCCTTTCACCTCTCCTCTTTTTGTTTGCAGCCGAAGGCATAATTTTAATGATTCATGAGGTAAAGAGACATGGATATCTCAAAGGAATAGAAGTGGCAGTTAATATCTAGGTCACTCATCTACTCTTTGTGGATGACATCCTTCTATTCAACAATGGAAGTATGGAGGATTGTCATTCCCTAAAGAGGATTTTGGACCTTTTTCTAAAAGCAACAAGGCTCAAAATAAATGAACAAAAATCGACCCTGACAACTTCTAGTCTGTCTAGGGAGGAAGTGGGCAGGGCTGAAGCTCTTCTACATTTCAAAGTCAAATCCTTGCAGGAAAATTTCAAATATCTGCGGTTCCTCCTAAAGCCAGACAAGTATCGAAATCATGACTGGAAATGGTTGCTAGCGAAAATTGAAAAAAAGTTGAATCATTGGAGCTTCAAATGGTTATCAACAGCAGGGAGGTTGATTCTTATCAAGTTTGTGCTGATGGCAGTTCCTGTGTACTGGGCCAACCTTATCTGGGTGCCTAAAGGCATCCTTGCATCCATTGACAAACTCTGCAACAGATTCTTGTGGGCAGGCTCCAAAGTGGAACATGTGACCCCTTGGGTAGCATGGGACATAATTGTGAGACCCAAAGAATGGGGAGGCTGGGGAATTAAGAATTTGCTTCCATTTTTGAAATCATTAGTAGCCAAGCTGGCCTGGAGGCTAATAGCGACCAATTCGCTCTGGTCTTCTATTACAAAAATGAAATACATTGACTCGGCTTCACCACTTGAATGGATTCGTATGCCTCAGAAGTCCTTCAGGAATGCCTCTATGGTGTGGAAGGAAATGGTTGCTTCAGTCAAGACTATTGAACAAGGCCTAGCCTGGAATGTGAGAGACGGAGCACAGGTGAGACTGGGACGTGACCCCTGGGTGGGGTGCTCAGAGTGGTTTGCCTTATCTCGAGATCCGATCGTTTGTTTGAATGACAAGGGTTTTCACTATCTAAATCAGGTGGCAGACAATAGAAATTCATCTATAGGGAGGCAAGGGTGGCTTTCAGGGATAAACCTCCAATTAGATGAGAGATGGTTGGAAGAGTGGAGGCTCTTATGTTTGGATCTTCACAACTCTTCAGTACGGATCATTGATTTAAGGGATGAGCTTCGCTGGGTTCATGCACAGTCTAGGATCTACTCCCCAAAGCTGGGATACAAGTGGATTATGTCCCAATTTGGGTGGGATACCCTAGCTTGGTGGTCAAAATCGATATGGAAGCTTAAAAGTCCAGCTAAGACCAACCTTTTTTTTTTGGTGTATCCTATAGAAGAAAGTGCCTATGTGGGATTTCGTTCAAAGGAGGGGGAAAATAGGCCTGAACTGATGCTCTTTATTCAAATCCAGGGAGGAAACATCTCAACATTTGTTCTTAACTTGCCCCTTCAATGTCAGTATTTAGACTGAATCTTTAAGAATTACAAATATTCCTCTCAAATGGGAAGGAGACAATGTATAGCAAGCATGGACCCAGTGGTGGCAGGAAGCTCCTGATGACAAAGTCTGAACTATCCCTCTCTTGATAGCTTGGGGTACATGGCTTGCCAAGAATCAAGTGATTTTCAGATATCTCCCTTTCCCTATAGGAAAGTTGGCCACGAAAAGAGCTGCAATTTTTTATAGTATTCCGACCCCTGCTGGCCCTTCCCAAACTCGAGTTATTCAGCAGGAAATTATCAGGGAATCGGTCACTTGGGCTTACTTTGATGGGGCCTCTGACAATAATGGGAGGTGCGATACAGGGCTGGTTATTCACTTGTCCACTGAAAAGTCTCTAAGAGCCTATGTCGGGCTAGGGCAAGGGACCAATAATTTTGCTGAACTTAAAGCTCTGCATCACCTCCTTTGCTGGTTAACCCTTAGGAATATGAGGGAGGTTCAGATATTTGGAGACTCTGTGAATATTGTGAAATGGTTCAACGGGACTCAACAATGCAGGAACTATATTTTGTTGCCTTTACTTAATGATATTTCTCGTCTAAAATGTTATTTCACTGAGATCTTTGTTTTCCACATTTAGAAGGAACTGAACCAAGATGCAGACTGCCTATCTAAAGAAGGTGTTGAGCAAGCTATGGGGACCTGGATAGCGATCGAGATGGAAAACGGGATGGTTCAACCAATCGAACAACCTGTTTTTGGATAATGTCTCAGCTGTTTCTTTTATTTCTGTCTATAAAACTAAAGCTATTCTTATCTGAATTTGATATGTTTTGTACAAACTTTTTAAACTATGACACGAAATTTTGGTGAGATTCAGGGTTGTTTTCCTTTTTTAAGGAGGCCCTGGGACTCTGATGGATAACTGTTTTAATCTTATTTTTGAGGAGCCAGGATAGTGTTAACTACCGGTTCTTTAACTTTTTGACTGGAAGCTATATGCTTTGGAAGGCACATATCTCTATTCTCTCATACATCTCTGTTTTGGTGAAAAACAAGGAGACGTGACAGAATGGAAGTGCCTTTTTTCTTATGCTTATTTTGGATGGGCTGCTACAGGGATATTGTTTGGGTATTAAAAACAGTCAAGACTACTTTTCTCCCTCAACTAGAAGGAGAAATGGAGTTGATCAGAAATTCTTTGAATATTCTCTATAACTTTCTATAATCAATAGATGGTTTGATTTTTTTCTGTGGAAAAAATAAAATAAAATCACCTTCCATTTTTCCTATGTATCATGGGGATTCGCCCATTTATTATACATATAAATTTAGGGGGGTTCTTAAAATTTTCCCTGATTTGATATTAATGGAATGAAGTGATATTTCTATTGCATCTTTGCATTTATGTTTATTTATATATTTTATTGTGTTCATGCATAAATCTGTATCATGATCATGCCTGAATTTTTGTAAATCGTATGTTGTGAAATGATTTCAAAAGTGATGATGTGTTTTCCATCACTTATTAAAGCAACATGATGATGTTTTTGGATTTTTTTTTAATATTTGGGGTATTAGTTTTTGTTATTATATTGATGTGAAATTTACCAAAGAGTGTGTTATAAAATCTTGGCAAGTATGGGGTTTTTATTTGGTCAAAATAGGTCATGTATTTTGCAAGATATATTGCTGGTTTTCATAGGATACAAGTTTCAATTCATCACTTATGGCTCTGAAGTACAAAGGTGAAGGAGAAGGAAGTGTGTCTTGACAGGGCGCTTGTTCTGCGGATGAGGAAATATAACATATTGTATATTTTTTTCATGCTTTTGGTGGACCAAAAGCTCCTTAGTGGGGAGGAATGATCCGGGAGGATCTTAGAAGGCAAAAAATAAGAGTCCTCGGATTGAAACAAAACAAAGATCAGATTGAAGAGATCATTACAAACTTTCCATTAGTGCAGATGACACCTCAATTCAACTTTGTATGCAAAATTTATGGTTATTCAAATTTTTGGTCAACTTGGCCCACTAGCTAAATTTAGAAGAGCGCCAACTAAATTTGGAAGACAACTAAATTTGGTAGAGCCGCTAAATTTGGTGGTCACTAACCAGGCGAAAAATGTCACTTAATGACGATGGTTCTCAGTGGCTCGAAAGGGCGAAATTGTCTCCTACTTAATTTTTCCAATGACCAATAAAAATCTAGTTGGAGGTCTTAAGAAAAAAATTATAATAATTAAAATGGGTGGTAGATGCTGCCTACTATAGGAGGTCGACAAGTGTCGAATCCACATTGGTCAGGTGGGTCGGCCTGCCACCGACAAATCCATTCCCAGCCAATCAACACCAACCCCAATTAATACAACACACCCAACAAAACAAAAACAAACCATGTGTTATAAAATGCAGCAAACAGGTATGGAACCCAAAATTTCCAGGAAATGAATTTGACTGCTAACGAGGATGACAGGTGGGCTAGCCTTGGTTAGTCTGCCCATAATTTTTTATTTAAACTCAACTCTACCATTTTCCCACCAACAGAGGTTGAAGAAACAACAAATTGACTTCAATGCCTATGGAACCACGATACGACATGCAGACTGAGGGTGGAACCCTGACCAGTGATGGAACTTGGAGTGGTGGAACCCTGACATAGGGAATCTTCGAGATTCCTTTGGAGAAATTTTTTTACATAATCAGAAACATGCCAAGTTTATATTTAGTTATCCATAATTTAGTGAGGCATCTCATGGAATGATCAGTTTTATGATATGAGCAGTAGAATTTGAAGAAGCGGGATTTTGAGGGAAAAACAAGGAAGGTGTAACCTTGATGCAAGAATATGCATGGAATCTGAAAGATTCTCTGAAGGCCCAAAAATGAAAATTTTGCATAGATTACAATTGTGCATAGATTACAATTGCATAGTTTTCAGAAAAGAGGATTTTGCATAGATTACATTGCATTATTCACGTCGTTGAATGTTTTAGAATACTTTTGGATAGTGAAAGTCATCTAGTTTGGAAAAAATTAGTTTATAGTGTTGTTGTTTGTTGCATCATTGTTTGAAGCTCTTCCCTTAACTAGATAGCATTCATCGAATTGAAAATTTTTCTTTTCTCATATAGCTGCATATAGGAGATTGTCATATGACATATGGTAGGGCCTTGAAACCGAAACATAATTGAAGATCAACTATAAAATTTACTCAATTTACCTAAGGAAGCATTGAAACATTAACGTAACATTTAGTGGTCTAGGCTAGAGATGTGTTCCGACGTCTTTAAACCTAGTAGCTGTCATTCGCCTCTTGGCTTTAGACAACACTAGTACGGACTTGTGCTCCCCGTACCGTCGAGTATATAAAGGGAGACCCCACTAGGTTTCTATCCTTTATCCATAGGAAGCCGAGTCTACCACCCTATACCCATGATACACAAGACACAGCATTCGGGGAGATTGCCTGCACGTACGTCAAGTCCTTGGTTGATTTCTCTTTCATTTTGAAACCAAGGTGTATATTGCAGTTCACGTTTATTTGGTACACCCTTTTCCTGGCATTCCTGAGCAGTCATTTTGATCTTATCTGACTCCTTAAATTTGAAAAGATCATCAAGCACTTGTCCTTTCAAGCTTGTTTCCAATCTGAAAGCGATAGATTCACCTTTTTCCTGTTTCTCAACTCTTAAAAGATGAAATGGTAGAGTTTTGTTTCAATGTTTTAAAAATTAACTGCCCATGAAATATTCCTGGTTAAAGTTAGTTTCCTTAGGGTGTTGTTCTGAAGATTGTTTCTAATGGAAACTTTTCCGGAGTTCACCAACCAAGAAATCCCCTCCGATGGGACTCCGGGTCATTTTCATCCTTTTGGGAATGTTGGTGCTCATTACATGGCAACGTTGTCCCTTCCTAGGTTAACTATTGGGTTGCCTGTTTGGTTGTTTTCAACCTCTGTGGTCCCAAATGTCTCAACTATTGTTCAATCAGTTCCTCCGCCTGAACAACATCATGTTGATTCTAAGGTGGACCTCTCCCCTTCTTCGCCTGTTTCTGCGTCCTCCTCTTCTACTTCGCCTAGTGAAAGTCTGGATTTGAGTAACCAAGTGGCTAAGAAGAAGAAGAAGACGACAAAGAAGAAGAAGTCTGATAAAGGAGAGGCTATCACTGCGGCTATTATGCATAAGAAGCCTTCCATCGATAAACCTCCCAACCCTCCACGGAAAGTAAATTTCCCTTGCATGTTGTGCGCGGGAGACCATCTTCTTCGAGACTGCCCTGGCATTCCCAAGGTGCTTGAAGTATGGTCCAACGGTCGTCCATCGTTTCCTTTGGCTTTCGGGAGTCAGGTTGGGGGCACGTCTTTAGCTAGTGCTGGTAAAACTCTTAAGAAGCAGGGTAAGCTCACCAATCCCTGTAAGTTGTGTGAAGGGCACCATGCCATTCACCTTTGTCCATATATGGATGAAGCCAAATGAGTTTTGGACAACTCAACTATTTCTACACCATGCCTTCGAGCTGGTTATAAACAGCTTTCTTTGAGTCCTCCACCAGTTGATCCTACGATTGGTCAAGAGTCATCCTTGGTCGATCCCGCTCCCCCGGAAATTCATATTCAGGAATCCATTCCCAACCAACCATTGGTCGTGGGATCAGTTGAACTGGCCCTGTCTGCAGTGCACCAGGTCTTTTCCGTGGAGAGTAGACCTCACATCCCTCATGTTCTTCTGGTTTCTTCAGATTCCTCAGACTTGGAGAAAGATTCTCTTGTCCCTATACCTCAAGAAGCTGCTCCTCCGCCTCCCATGATGGAGGTTCCGGAGGATACCCCTCCCACCTTCGAGATGGAGGTCGTGGAGGATGCTCCTTCTTCTTCTGCAACACCAGGGGAAGACCTTCTCGGTTCGATGGTAGCCCCTCCGAGTAGTTTAGTCGCTTCCTTTGATTGGAATCGATTTGCAGGATACCGCCTTCCGTCTTATTTGCCCTTCGAGATCACAGCACAAGCCTTTGGTCTGGTTGTACCTAGCACCATTATAGATGAAGGTGCATATGTTAGTGTTCTATCCTCAACTACTTGGCAAGCTTTTGGTTCGTCGACGCTTGCGCCTGTTACATGTAATCTGTTGGCATTTAACAGAAGAACTAGTCAACCGTTAGGGATCCTTCCAAGGTTACCTGTTACTTTGGGAGGTAAAACCGTCCATATGGACGTGATGGTTGTTCGAGGCCCCTTGGATTTCAATCTACTTTTGGGGTGATTACACCTATGCCATGGGAACGCTTGTCTCCTCCCTTTTTTGTGTGGTCTGTTTTCCGCATGAAGGACGGATCGTGACCATTGATCAGCTTTCATTCTTTGGTCCTAATATGGCAGCTGGCCAGCCATCATCCCTTCCTAGTTTTTATCCACCCGTTGTATCTGCCCCACCGTAGGTCAACTATGTGGCTACCTACCCCGTGCCTGTACCCAGTGATAGTGCCATTGTGCATCAGGTGTTGGGGGCATTAGGTCCTGATTTCCAGGATGTTTTCCTTCCATTGGGAGTGGAACTCTTGGAAGCGATGACTTCTTGTTCATTATGATGAGGTCAATCAGAGCACAATTTGTTTTCTTGTGTCAAGCTCCTTAAAAAATGTAACAAGCTATGGAGCAGAGTTCCTTGTCTTGTGTCAAGCTCCTTAAAAAATGAAACAAGCTCGTCGGAGCATAGTTCTTTTCCTTGTGTTAAGCTCCTTAAAAAATGAAACAAGCTCGGTCAGAGCAGAGTTTGTTTTCCTGTGTCAAGCTCCTTAAAAAATGAAACAAGGTTTGTCAAAACATAGTTCGTTTTCTTGTGTCAAGCTCCTTAAAAAATGCAACAAGATCGTCGGAGCAAAGTTCCTTGTCTTGTGCCAAGCTCCTTAAACCATGAAACAAGGTGTCCTAAGGATAGTTCTTTTAATATGTCAACCTCATTAAAATAATGAAACACGCTTCCGTTCAATTCAAGTCTTTGATAAGATCTCATAAAATCCCAGTCGAGTCTCTCTCTTGATCTCGTAACTTGAACCTTCACTCCATCTACCTTTCATATGGAGCGAAGCTTGGGGGGAATGTACCTCGAATTGAGTCACCATGCTGGGGGCATGCTTAAGTTTTCAAGCATAGTTTGTTTTCATTTCAAGCTTGTGTAAAAATGAAACCGGTTTCAAGCATAGTTTATTTTTGTTTCAAGCTTGGGTAAAAATGAAACCAACTTCAGGCAGAGTTTCCTAATTTGTCATCAGTAAAAATGAAACCATTCTACCTTTACCTCTCAGGATTAGTTTACGTCTTGTTTTGCATGTGATAAGCCTTGGTTTTCTCACTCCATTGTCGTCATCTGCTTGGCCGATCATATGTCTTCACTTGGTTTTTTTACCCATTCCTGAGGAACCGCTGCGATGAGTGGTCTTGTTAGCTAGCCTCTTAACCTTTATCATTCGGGAGCAATGCACCATCACCAACTTAGGGCTACCTCTTTATATTCACCTGCTCCCTCCGTATGAGTCAACGCCAGCCTCTTTCGACTTCCCAAACATGAAAAGATTGCCGAGTCGCTTGTCATTTTGATCTCGTTAAAGTGGCTGTGAAACGACATCTACCCAATATACGTTTACCCATTTTTTGGGCTAGGATAGATTATTTACGAAAAAGGAATACCCTAGCCTATCGCGACTAGGAGGTTTTCTCATATATTGTTTTCTACCTTTTCTGTCCTGAGAACCTTTGGCTTATGCAATTCATTGGAGGCTTACTTTTCCCGCTGTCTTTACAAACCCTCTGATGAAAGATTATTCTTCCTTTGTCGACTCTGTTGAACCCTAATGAGACGATCCGCCTGCATCACGATCCAGTTTCTCCTTCCTAGGGCTCGTTAAATGTACTAGGATGTCTAGCTCAAGATGTGACTATAAGCACGCTACAGTGTATCCTTCAAGCTTGTAAAAATAAAGAGGTATCATCAATGTGGGGAAATGGAAACCAACATCATCACATGTCACAGATATGTCGTCTTGAACATGGCACTTGTCCTGATCTTGTATCTCAAGTTGGGGACATCTCACCTTGTTTTCCACTTTCTCTTGGCTTGGTGGGTTTTCAGATTCCTCTATCCGCTTCTTTGGCTTTGTTCATGACCTCTGATCTTTTGATGTCAAATACTGCCAAATTCACTATCGTGCCGTCGATATGTTCAAGAGAAGTTGATCTCTGCAAGTTTCAACCTTCCTCTGATTCTCATCTGATCTTGATTCGCAAATAGATTATGTTCCTCTGCCTCATGTCGATGATGTGGGAAACACTATGGCCCACCGTCGATAAAGGTCACTTCCTGTCGACTTTAGCTCATTATCCAAAAATCTCATCTAGAAACTCCCTTCTGGTACCTTGGAGCCTGCATGCCTCAATGGCAGGTTCTTCGCATTCAACATGAGGTTTTCATCATTTGCCTCCGATCGAGTGATTATGCGGGTGTTCGACGTCAGCTCATTGTTCACATGCCATAGATTGTACCTATAGTACCTTGAGGACCATTGGCATTAATGGTGGTACCTCTCACATCTGTTAACAGCTTTCATCATTGGCTGGTAATCATGCGATGTTCTTGCATGTTCGACTTCAGCTCACATATTCGCATGCTTGAACTTGTACTTTGTTCGGGTTGAGATGGAGCGCAAGACCCTGGATTCCTATCTGTTACGATCCAGGCTACGATTTTGTGGATTATCATGATTAGTTACATGACTCACTGATTGGATGGCTGCGACCATACCTGAGTCTATTTATTGATCCTCGCTGGATGGCTGCATCCATGCCTTGGATCTAGATTATGGTATACTCTGTTATGGATGGCTGTGCCCATACCACATATATCATGTATTCGAGACATCACTTGTACTTCTCTACGCAGGTTTTCCAACGGCGGTGTTTTTAGTTGGACACGTTCTCGTAAATCATTTCACCCCTCTCTCTCTCGGGCCTCATACTTTAAGGGGCATTTGTTACACAGCAATTTTTCACCTTCCATGCAATTCCCCATCCTGCACAATTGGAGGGCTCATTTCGTGACCTATGAGCAGTGACATAGCTTGAAAACACTTTCATGGCATTCCCCTAAACATGTACTCTCATTGCCCTGAAGACAACTCCTTGTGAAAAACCCTAAAAACACCGCTTTTTTCATTAGCGCGGGTAGCCAGTTCATTACCCGCACCAATGGGGGAAATCCTTCAAAGAGGGCGCGCCAATTGGTGCTCTGTCCCAGAGTCACACCTGCGCCAGCCATTTTAAGGAGTGTTTTTTAAAAATAAATAGCGGAAGTTTCGTCCTTACTGATCCAGGAACTGGTATCTAATTTGAGTTGGGAGGTTTGGCTTCGGATCTCCATGTAGAGGAAGTGGTTTGCCACCTCTTATGGAAGCTTCCTTGAGGATAGGGCCACACTTGGAGGATAGGGCCAATCCCATGATTATAGGGATCCCAACTCCCCTTCCTCTATCTATAAAATCTTGCTCATCTCATTTGCAAGCTAGTGTCCAAGTTCCCAAGAGCCTAATGCTGCAAGAGCTTTGATCCATTCCCTTAAGGCCAAATCCAAGCAAGGAGATCATTTTCGAGACATCCGAGGAGAGAGGTTTGTCTCACCCCCGACAAGCTTTTTCGAGACGTGTTTCGCTGGTGACCCTCCGAAGGAGAATTCAGCGTCAGGGCTATGGTTGTATTTTTCTTTGATTGATTAATGATAAGCGACTTGGTTATGGTTCCAGTCTTGTTGTTGATTATGATGTTGAGTTATGTCTTCTCTGACTGACATATAGTTGCATATACTAGATTTTATGCTTGCGTTTGTTTTGTTTCTGGTGTGGACAGGTGTCTGATCATGGGGATCGTGAGGATTGTGATCTACCAAAGCTAAGGAACGGGAGCACTACTTTCTCTACAAGCGACAGCGTTGGATTCCAGGTAAACCTTCATCACTAGTTGGTTTATTTGCAATTAGGAGCTTGCACTATAGCGTGAACGATTGTTTCTAGACCCGGTCTGGGCTAGTAGGGATCGCCTCTGTCTGCAGAGGGGATCGCATAGATTACATTGCTCATTGTTTGAAATTTTTTCTCTCCATGATTTCTTGATGTAAAAGGGAATGAATGCCTTGTTTTGATCTCTTGCTTTGGAAGTCCTCTTTGTGCTTGACCTCATATGTCTCGTAGCCTTTTGAGGGATTTCGTGACAAAGTGTTTGAAACAACGATTGCATTCTTAGTGCATGTTTACATCTCTTTTGCATTCATCCTTCATTAAGAAGATTTGCGTTTATTTAGTTTTCGTCTCAAAGTGTTCTTTTTGTTAAAATGCATTAGATCACATTGCATTGAAGAGTATTTTGAGATTTATCATTGAACTTAGATCACATTGTTTAATGATTGAAAGCTAAAAATCGCTTTGAGTGCATTCTCTTTCATTGAAAGCATGCATTAAGTAGATTCTCATTTCATTGAAAAATGCATTGAATGCGTTCTTATCATTTGAAAAGAAAAAGGAAATTGTGCATAGATTACAATTGCATAGTTTTCGGAAAAGAGGATTTTGCATAGATTACATTGCATTATTCACGTCGTTGAATGTTTTAGAATACTTTTGGATAGTGAAAGTCATCTAGTTTGGAAAAATTTCGTTTACATTGTTGTTGTTTGTTGCATCATCATTTGAAGCTCTTCCCTTAACTAGATAGCATTCATCGAATTGAAAATTTATCTTTTCTCATATAGCTGCATATAGGAGATTGTCATATGACATACGGTAGGGCCTTGAAACCGAAACATAATTGAAGATCAACCATAAAATTTACTCAATTTACCTAAGGAAACATTGAAACATTAACTCAACATTTAGTGGACTAGGCTGGAGACGTGTTCCGGCGTCTTTAAACCTAGTAGCTGTCGTTCGCCTCTTGGCTTTAGACAGCACTAGTATGGACTTGTGCTCCCCGTACCGTCGAGTATATAAAGGGAGACCCCACTAGGTTTCTATCCTTTATCCATAGGAAGCCGAGTCTACCACCCTATACCCGTGATACACAGGACACAACATTCGAGAAAATTGACTGCACGTACGTCAAGTCCTTGGTTGATTTCTCTTTCATTTTGAAACCAAGGTGTATATTGCAGTTCATGGTTATTTGGTACACCCTTTTCCTAGCATTCCTGAGTAGTCATTTTGATCTTATCTGGCTCCTTAAATTTGAAAAGATCATCAAGCGCTTGTCCTTTCATGCTTGTTTCCAATCTGAAAGCAATAGATTCACCTTTTGCCTATTTCTCGACTCTTAAAAGATGAAACGGTAGAGTTTTGTTTCAATGTTTTAAAAATTAACTGCCCACAAAATATTCCTGGTTAAAGTTAGTTTCCTTAGGGTGTTGTTCTAAAGATTGTTTCTAATGGAAACTTTTCCAGAGTTCACCAACCAAGAAATCCCCTCCAATGGGACTCTGGGTCATTTTCCTCCTTTTGGGAATGTTGGTGCTCCTTACATGGCAATGTTGTCCCTTCCTGGGTTAACTGTTGGGTTACCTGTTTGGTTGTTTTCAACCTCTGTGGTCCCAAATGTCTCAACTATTGTTCAATCAGTTTCTCCGCCTGAACAACATCATGTTGATTCTAAGGTGGACCTCTCCCCTTCTTTGCCTGTTTCTGCGTCCTCCTCTTCTACTTCGCATAGTGAAAGTCTCGATTCGAGTAACCAGGTGGCTAAGAATAAGAAGAAGAAGACAAAGAAGAAGAAGTCCGATAAAGGAGAGGCTAGCTCTGTATCTATTACGCCTAAGAAGCCTTCCATCGATAAACCTCTGAACCCTCCACGGAAATTCAAGCTCCCTTGCATGTTGTGCACGAGAGACCATCTTCTTTGAGACGGCCCTGGCATTCCCAAGGTGCTTGAAGTATGGTCCAACAGTCGTCCACCGTTACCTTTGGCTTCCGGGAGTCAGGTTGTGGGCACATCCTCAGCTAGTGCTAGTAAAACTCTTAAGAAGCAGGGTAAGCTCACCAATCCCTGTAAGTTGTGCGAAGGGCACCATGCCATTCACCTTTGTCCATATATGGATGAAGCCAAATGAGTTTTGAACAACTCAACTGTTTCTACACCATGCCTTCCAGCTGGTTATAAACATCATTCTTTGAGTCCTCCACTAGTTGATCCTACGATTGGTCAAGAGTCATCCTTGGTCGATCCCGCTCCCCCGGAAATTCAGATTCAGGAATCCATTCCCAACCAACCATTGGTCGTGGGATCAGTTGAACTGGCCCCGTCTGTGGTGCACCAGGTCTTTTTCGTGGAGAGTGGACCTCACATCCCTCATGTTCTTCTAGTTTCTTTAGATTCCTCAGATTTGGAGAAAGATTCTCCTGTCCCTATACCTCAAGAAGCCGCTCCTCCGCCTCCTGTGATGGAGGTTCCGGAGGATACCCCTCCCACCTTCGAGATGGAGGTCGTGGAGGATGCTCCTTCTTCTTCTACAACACCAAGGGAAGACCTTCTAGGTTCGATGGTAGACCCTCCGAGTACTTTAGTCGCTTCCTTCGATTGGAATCGATTTGCAGGATACCGCCTTCCGTCTTATGTGCCCTTCGAGATCACAGTACAAGCCTTTGGTCTGGTTGTACCCAGCACCATTATAGATGAAGGTGCGTCTGTTAGTGTTCTATCCTCAACTACTTGGCAAGCTTTCGGTTCGCTGACGCTTGCGCCTGTTACACGGAATCTGTTGGCATTTAACAAAAGAACTAGTCAACCATTAGGGGTCCTTCCAAGGTTACCTGTTACTTTGGGAGATAAAACCGTCCATATGGATGTGATGTTTGTTCCAAGCCCCTTGGATTTCAATATGCTTGTGGGGTGTGATTACACCTATGCCATGGGAGCGCTTGTCTCCTCCCTTTTTTGTGTGGTCTATTTTCTGCATGAAGGACGGATCGTGACCATTGATCAGCTTTCATTCTTTGGTCCTAATATGGCAGCTGGCCAGCCATCATCCCTTCCTAGTTTTTATCCACCCGTTTTATCTGCCCCACCGTAGGTCAACTATGTGGCTACCTACCTCGTGCCTGTACCCAGTGATAGTGCTGTTGTGCATCGGGTGTTGGGGGCATTAGCTCCTGTTTTCGAGGATTTTTTCCTTCCATTGGGAGTGGAACTCTTGGAAGCGATGACTTCTTGTTCATTATGATGAGATCAGTCGGAGCACAGTTCGTTTTCTTGTGTCAAGCTCCTTAAAAAATGTAACAAGCTGTGGAGCAGAGTTCCTTGTCTTGTGTCAAGCTCCTTAAAAAATGAAACAAGCTCGTCGGAGCATAGTTATTTTCCTTGTGTCAAGCTCCTTAAAAAATTAAACAAGCTCGGTCAGAGCAGAGTTCGTTTTCCTATGTCAAGCTCCTTAAAAAATGAAACAAGGTTTGTCGGAGCACAGTTCGTTTTCTTGTAACAAGCTCCTTAAAAAATGCAACAAGATCGTCAGAGAAAAGTTCCTTGTCTTGTGCCAAGCTCCTTAAAACCATGAAACAAGGTGCCCTAAGGATAGTTCTTTTAATGTGTCAACATCGTTAAAATAATGAAACACGTTCCCGTTCAATTCGAGTCTTTGATAAGATCTCGTAAAATCCCAGTTGAGTCTTTCTCTTGTTCTCGTAAATTGAACCTTCACTCCATCTGCATTCCATATGGATTGAAGCTTGGGGGGCATGTACCTCGAATTGAGTCACCATGCCAGGGGCATGCTTACTTTTTCAAGCATAGTTTGTTTCTGTTTCAAGCTTGTGTAAAAATGAAACTAGTTTCAAGCATAGTTTATCTCTGTTTCAAGCTTGCGTAAAAATGAAACCAACCTCAAGCAGAGTTTCCTGATTTCAAGCTTGTGTAAAAATGATACCATTCCCATTTTACCTCTCGTGATTGCCATTTTCTCAGCCTATTTTTGCCAGATAAGCCTTGGTTTTCTCACTCCATTGTCACTATCTGCTTGGCCGATCATATGCCTTAACTTGGTTGTTTTAACCGTTCCTGAGGAACCGCTGCGATGAGTGGTCTTGTTAGCCAGCCTCTTGACCTTTATTTGTTCAGAGCAGTTCCACCATCACCGGAACTAGTAGCTACCCTTTATACCACTCGTTCCTCAAGGAGGAGTCATCTTTCAGCTCTTTTCTGACTCTCTAAACATGAAAAGATTGTCGAGTCGCTTGTCGTTTTGATCTCGTTAAAGTGGCTACGAAACGAAATCTACCCAGTATACGTTTACCCCCTTTTCAGGCTGGGATAGATTTTTTACGAAAAAGGAATACCCTAGCCTATTGTGACTAGGAGGTTTTTCTCAGATATTGTTTTCTACCTTTTCGGGTCTGAGGAACTATTTATGAAAAGGGACCATTGGAGTTTACTTTTCTCCTGTCTTTTCAAACTCTCTAAACATGAAAAGACGTTGAGTTCTTCCTTTTTCAGACTCGTTAAACCCTGATGACATTGGATTCAGTCGTAGTTACGGTATCCGAGTTTCTCCTTCCTAGGGCTCGTTAAATGTACTAGGATGGGTTCGTCCGAAGGACGGACTTATATGACAAGCATATGGTATCCTCTTCAAACTTGTGTAAAAATAAAGAGGTACTCACCGAAATGGTGGGGAAAATGGAACCAACATCATTGTCGTGTCGGCAGTATGTCGCTCTTGAACATGGCACTTGTCTGCATTTGTGTCGGGTTGGGGACATCTCATCTCGTTTTCCACTTTCCTCTATGGGTTTGGGTGATCCCTTTTGACGTCTCATCTGCTCTTTTCCTTGTCTCCATGACCTCTGATCCGTTGATGTCGAATACTGTTAAAATCACTTTCGTGTCGCCATGTGTTCAAGAGAAGTTGACCTCTGCAAGTTTTCAACCTTCCTCTGATTCTCATATGATCGTGATTCACAAAAACATTATGTTCCTCTGTCTCGTGTCGATGATGTGGGAAACACTATGGCCCACCTTTGATCAAGGTCACTTATTGTCAACTTCAGCTCATTATCCAGGAAGCTGATCTAGAGACTCCCTTCTGGTACCTTGGAGCCTGCATGCCTCAATGGCAGGTTCTTCGCATTCAACGTGAGGTTTTCATCATTTGCCTCCGATCGAGTGATTCTGCGGGTGTTCGACGTCATCTCATTGTTCACATGCTGTAGATTGTACCTGTAGTACCTTGAGGACCATTGGCATTAATGGTGGTACCTCTCGCGTCTGTTAACAGCTTTCATCATTGGCTAGTAATCAGGCGATGTTCTTGCATGTTCGACTTCAGCTCACATATTCGCATGCTTGAACTTGTACTTTGTTTGGGTCTAGATGGAGCACAAGACCCTGGATTCCTGTCTGTTACGATTCAAGCTGCGATTTTGTGGATTATCATGATTAGTTACATGACTCACTAATTTGATGGCTGCGACCATACCTAAGTCTATTTATCGATCCTCACTGGATGGCTGCGTCCATTCCTTGGATCTGGATTATGGTATACTCTGTTATGGATGGTTGTGCCCATACCACATATATCATGTATTCGAGACATCAGTTGTACTTCTCTACGCAAGTTTTCCGATGGCAGTGTTTTCAGTTGGACACGTTCTCGTAAAGCATTTCACCCCTCTCTCTCTCTCGGGCCTCATGCTTTAGGGGGCATCTGTTACACAGCAATTTTTCACCGTCCCTACAATTCCCCTTCCCGCACAATTGGAGGGCGCATTTCGTGACCTGTGAGTAGTGACATAACTTGAAAACACTTTCATGGCATTCCCCTAAACATGTACTCTCATTGCCCTGAAGACAACTCCTTGTGAAAAACCCTAAAAACACCCCTTTTTGCATTGGCGCAGGTAGCCAGTTCATTACCCATGCCAATGGGGGAAATCCTTCAAAGAGGGCGTGCCAATTGGCGCTCTGTCCCAGAGTCGCACCCGTGCCAGCCATTTTAAGTAGTGTTTTTTAAAAATAAATAGCGGAAGTTTCATCCTAACTGATCCAGGAACTGGTATCCAATTTGAGTTGGCAGGTTTGGCTCCGGATCTCCTTGTAGAGGAAGTGGTTTGCCACCTGTCATGGAAGCTTCCTTGAGGATAGGGCCAATCCCATCATTATATGGATCCCAACTCCCCTTCCTCCATCTCTAAAATCTTGCTCATCTCATTTGCAAGCTAGTGTCCAAGTTCCCAAGAGCCTAATGCTGCAAGAGCTTTGATCCATTCCCTTAAGGCCAAATCTAAGCAAGGAGATCATTGTCGAGACATCCGAGGAGAGAGGTTTGTCTCACCCCCGACAAGCTTTTTCGAGACGTGTTCCGCTGGTGACCCTCCGAAGGAGAATTCAGCATCAGGGCTATGGTTGTATTCTTCTTTGATTGATTAGTGATAAGCGACTATTGGTTATGGTTCCACTCTTGTTGTTGATTATGATGTTGAGTTATGTCTTCTCTGACTAACATATAGTTACATATACTAGATTTTACGCGTGCGTTTGTTTTGTTTCTAGCGTGTGCAGGTGTCCGATCATGGGGATTGTGAGGATTGTGATCTGCTAGAGCTAAGGAATGGGAGTGCTACTTTCTCTACAAGCGACAGCGTTGGATTCCAGGTAAACCTTCATCGCTATTTGGTTTATTTGAAATTAGGAGCTTTCACTATAGTGTGAACGATTGCTGCTAGACCCGGTCTGGGCTAGTAGGGATCGCCTCTGTCTGCAGAGGGGATTTACCTCCACAACAAATTGGCGACTCCGCTGGGGATCGTCTAGCTTGTTATTGTTCTACTTTGTAAGCTACAGACGGAGTCTGAAGTTAGCCAGATAGCCTTCGAAATGCTCTTGCTCTGCAATTGCAAAGTAGATCAAAGCTGCTTCAGTCAATCTTCGATTTAGTTTATGCACTAAACACTTGGAGTATTGTCTTGTCTTTTCGGTTGTTTCTCGATTCTGCTTGCTTGATCGGCTCTTTTGGCTGGCTCTTTTTTGAGTGTTTGGCTTTTGGTTCAGCCCCAGAGGATCAGATCTGACCTCTGTTTTTCTGAGTTTTCATTCTTTCATGGTTGGCTTGATTGGCGCGATTTCCACCCTGACAGTCGCGCCAATTCGCGCGGGTTGCCGGTTCATCACTCACGCCATCCCCTGTCTGGCGCGGATTACAACTAGATAGTTGTGCCATCTCCTGTAGGTTCTAGGGTTTACCCTTGTTCGAAAGTTTCTTTTGGTCAGTACTTTGCTTCTTGGTTTGTTTTAGATTCTGCTTGAAGTGGTGAGTCTGGTCTTGGTTGGGAGAAATTCTTTGTTTTTTCATTTTCAGGAATTGGCGCTTGTTGTCAGTTAGCAACCCGTGCCAATTGGGCATTGGTGCTAGTTGTCAGTGACTAAGTCGCACCAGTTGGTGCTAGTTGTCAATGACAGACTCGGGCCAATTTCAGGGTGTGTGAAAATTGAGACTTTTTCCCTGAATCCTTCACCAGTGTGTCTCTCCCTTCTGGTCTTTTCTCTATATGAGCATAGATTACATTGCTCATTGTTTGAAATTTCTTCTCTCCATGATTTCTTGATGTAAAAGGGAATGAATGCGTTGTTTTGATCTCTTGCTTTGGAAGTCCTCTTTGTGCTTGACCTCATATGTCTTGTAGCCTTTTGAGGGATTTCGTGACAAAGTGTTTGAAGCAATGATTGCATTCTTAGTGCTTGTTTACATCTCTTTTGCATTCATCCTTCATTAAGAAGATTTGCGTTTATTTAGTTTTCGTCTCAAAGTGTTATTTTTGTTAAAATGCATTAGATCACATTGCATTGAAGAGTATTTTGAGATTTATCATTGAACTTAGATCACATTGTTTAATGATTGAAAGCTAAAAATCGCTTTGAGTGCATTCTCTTTCATTGAAAGCATGCATTAAGTAGATTCTCATTTCATTGAAAAATGCATTGAGTGCATTCTTATTATTTGAAAAGGAAAAAGGAAATTGTGCATAGATTACAATTGCATAGTTTTCGAAAAAGAGGATTTTGCATAGATCACATTGCATTGTTTGCATCGTTGAATGTTTGAAATTACTTTTGGATAGTGAAAGACATCTAGTTTGGAAAAGATTTCGTTTGCAGTGTTGTTGTTTGTTGCATCATTGTTTGAAACTCTTCCCTTAACTAGATAGCATTCATCGAATTGAAAAGTTTTCTTTTCTCATATAGCTGCATATAGGAGATTGTCATATGACATACGGTAGGGCCTTGAAACCGAAACATAATTGAAGATCAACCATAAAATTTACTCAATTTACCTAAGGAAGCATTGAAACATTAACACAACATTTAGTGGTCTAGGCTAGAGATGTGTTTCGACGTCTTTAAACCTAGTAGCTGTCGTTCGCCTCTTGGCTTTAGACAGCACTAGTACGGACTTGTGCTCCCTGTACCGTCGAGTATATAAAGGGATACCCCACTAGGTTTCTATCCTTTATCCATAGGAAGCTGAGTCTACCACCCTATACCCGTGATACACCGGACAAAGCATTCGAGGAGATTTCCTGCACATACGTCAAGTCCTTGGTTGATTTGTCTTTCATTTTGAAACCAAGGTGTATATTGCAGTTCACGGTTATTTGGTACACCCTTTGCCTAGCATTCCTGAGCAGTCATTTTGATCTTATCTAACTCCTTAAATTTGAAAAGATCATCAAGCGCATGTCCTTTCACTCTTGTTTCCAATCTGAAAGCGATAGAGTCACCTTTTGCCTATTTCTCGACTGTTAAAAAATGAAACGGTAGAGTTTTGTTTCAATGTTTTAAAAATTAACTGCCCACGAAATATTCCTGGTTAAATTTAGTTTCCTTAGGGTTTTGTTCTGAAGATTGTTTCGAATGGAAACTTTTCCGGAGTTCACCAACCAATAAATCCCCTCCGATGGGACTCCGAGTCATTTTCCTCCTTTTGGGAATGTTGGTGCTCCTTACATGGCAACGTTGTCCCTTACTGGGTTAACTATTGGGTTGCCTGTTTGGTTGTTTTCAACCTTTGTGGTCCCAAATGTCTCAACTACTGTTCAATCAGTTCCTCCGCCTGAACAACATCATGTTGATTCTAAGGTGGACCTCTCCCCTTCTTCGCTTGTTTCTGTGTCCTCCTCTTCTACTTCACCTAGTGAAAGTCTGGATTCGAGTAACCAGGTGGCTAAGAAGAAGAAGAAGAAGTCCGATAAAGGAGAGGCTAGCTCTGTGGCTATTATGCCTAAGAAGCCTTCCATCGATAAACCTCCGAACCCTCCACGAAAATTCAAGTTCCCTTGCATGTTGTGCACGGGAGACCATCTTCTTCGAGACTGCCCTAGCATTCCCAAGGTGCTTGAAGTATGGTCCAACGGTCGTCTGCCGTTGCCTTTGGCTTCCGGGAGTTAGGTTGGGGGCACATCTTCAGCTAGTGCTGGTAAAACTCTTAAGAAGCAGGGTAAGCTCACCAATCCCTGTAAGTTGTGTGAAGGGCACCATGCCATTCACCTTTGTCCATATATGGATGAAGCCAAACGAGTTTTGGACAACTCAACTGTTTCTACATCATGCCTTCTAGCTGGTTATAAACATCTTTCTTTAAGTCCTCCACCAGTGGATCCTACGATTGGTCAAGAGTCATCCTTGGTCGATCCCGCTCCCCCGGAAATTCATATTCAGGAATCCATTCCCGACCAACCATTGGTCGTGGGATCAGTTGAACTGGCCCCGTCTGCGGTGCACCAAGTCCTTTCCGTGGAGAGTGGACCTCACATTCCTCATGTTCTTCTGGTTTCTTTAGATTCCTCAGACTTGGAGAAAGATTCTCCTGTCCCTATACCTTAAGAAGCTGCTCCTCTGCCTCCCGTGATGGAGGTTCTAGAGGATACCCCTCCCACCTTCGAGATGGAGGTCGTGGAGGATGCTCCTTCTTCTTCTGGAACACCAGGGGAAGACCTTCTCGATTCGATGGTAGCCCCCCCGAGTAGTTTAGTCGCTTCCTTTGATTGGAATCGATTTGCAGGATACCACCTTCCATCTTATGTGCCTTTCGAGATCACAGTACAAGCCTTTGGTCTGGTTGTACCTAGCACCATTATAGATGAAGGTACATCTGTTAGTGTTCTATCCTCAACTACTTGGCAAGCTTTTGGTTCGCCGACGCTTGCGCCTGTTACACAGAATCTGTTGGCATTTAATAGAAGAACTAGTCAACCGTTAGGGGTCCTTCCAAGGTTACCTGTTACTTTGGGAGGTAAAACTATCCATATGGAAGTGATGGTTGTTCCAGGCCCCTTGGATTTCAATCTGATTTTGGGGCGTGATTACACCTATGCCATGGGAGCGCTTGTCTCCTCCCTTTTTCGTGTGGTCTGTTTTCCGCATGAAGGACGGATCGTGACCATTGATCAGCTTTCATTCTTTGGTCCTAATATGGCAGCTAACCAACCATCATCCCTTCCTGGTTTTTATCCACCCATTGTATCTGCCCCACCGCAGGTCAACTATGTGGCTACCTACCCCGTGCCTGTACCCAGTGATAGTGTCGTTGTGCATCAGGTGTTGGGGGAATTAGGTCCTGATTTCCAGGATGTTTTCCTTCCATTGGGAGTGGAACTCTTGGAAGTGATGACTTCTTTTTCATTACGATGAGGTCAGTCGGAGCACAGTTCATTTTCTTGTGTCAAGCTCCTTAAAAAATGTAACAAGCTGTGGAGCAGAGTTCCTTGTCTTGTTTCAAGCTCCTTAAAAAATGAAACAAGCTCATCAGAGCATAGTTCTTTTCCTTGTGTCAAGCTCCTTAAAAAATGAAACAAGCTCGGTCGGAGCAGAGTTTGTTTTCCTGTGTCAAGCTCCTTAAAAAATGAAACAAGGTTTGTCGGAGCACAGTTTGTTTTCTTGTGTCAAGATCCTTAAAAAATGAAACAAGATTGTCGGAGCAAAGTTCCTTGTCTTGTGCCAAGCTCCTTAAAACCATGAAACAAGATTTCCTAAGGATAGTTCTTTTA
Source organism: Pinus albicaulis (assembly GCA_034641835.2). Lineage (NCBI taxonomy): Eukaryota > Viridiplantae > Streptophyta > Pinopsida > Pinales > Pinaceae > Pinus > Pinus albicaulis. Next base: position 169,645,430 of record CM076579.1, read on the forward strand.
ATGTGTCAACCTCGTTAAAATAATGAAACACGTTCCCGTTCAATTCGAGTCTTTGATAAGATCTCGTAAAATCCCAGTCGAGTCTTTCTCTTGTTCTCGTAAACTGAAACTTCAGTCCATCTGCCTTCCATATGGATTGAAGCTTGGGGGGCATGTACCTCGAATTGAGTCACCATGCTGGGGGCATGCTTACTTTTTCAAGCATAGTTTGTTTCTGTTTCAAGCTTGTGTAAAAATGAAACTAGTTTCAAGCATAGTTTATCTTTGTTTCAAGCTTGTGTAAAAATGAAACCAACCTCAAGCAGAGTTTCCTGATTTCAAGCTTGTGTAAAAATGAAACCATTCCCATTTTACCTCTCGTGATTGCCATTTTATCAGCCTGTTTTTGCCAGATAAGCCTTGGTTTTCTCACTCCATCGTCACTATTTGCTTGGCCGATCATATGCCTTCACTTGGTTGTTTTAACCGTTCCTGAGGAACCGCTGCGATGAGTGGTCTTGTTAGCCAGCCTCTTGACCTTTATTTGTTCAGAGCAGTTCCACCATCACCGGAACCAATAGCTACGCTTTATACCACTTGTTCCTCTAGGAGGAGTCATATTTCAACTCTTTTCTTACTCTCTAAACATGAAAATATTGTCGAGTCGCTTGCCGTTTTGATCTCATTAAAGTGGCCGTGAAACAACATCTACCCAGTATACGTTTACCCCTTTTTCGGGTTGGGATAGATTTTTTACGAAAAAGGAATACCCTAGCCTATTGTGGCTAGGAGGTTTTTCTCAGATATTGTTTTCTACCTTTTCGGGTCTGAGAAAATATTTACGAAAAGGGACCATTGGAGTTTACATTTCTGTTGTCTTTTCAAACTCTCTAAACATGAAAATACGTCGATTTCTTCCTTTGTCAGACTCGTTAAACCTTGATGACATTGGATTCAGTCGTAATGATGGTATCCAAGTTTCTCCTTCCTAGGGCTCGTTAAATGTACTAGGATAGGTTCGTCCGAAGGATGGACTTATATGACAAGCATATGGTATCCTCTTCAAGCTTGTGTAAAAATAAAGAGGTAATCACCGAAATGGTGGGGAAAATGGAACCAACATCATTGTCATGTCGGCAGTATGTCGCTCTTGAACGTGGCACTTGTCTGCATTCGTGTCGGGTTGGGGACATCTCATCTTGTTTTCCACTTTCCTCCGTGGGTTTGGGTGATCCCTTTTGACCTATCATTTGATCTTTTCCTTGTCACCATGACCTCTGATCCGTTGATGTCACATACTGCCAAACTCACTGTCGTGCCACCATGTGTTCAAGAGAAGTTGACCTCTGCAATTTTTCAACCTTCCTCTTATTCTCATCTGATCTTGATTCACAAAAACATTATGTTCCTCTATCTCGTGTCGATGATGTGGGAAACACTATGACCCACCTTCGATAAAGGTCACTTCCCGTCACCTTCAGCTCATTATCCAGGAAGCTGATCTAGAGACTCCTTTCTGGTACCTTGGAGCCTACATGCCTCAATGGCAGGTTCTTCGCATTCGATGTGAGGTTTTCATCATTTGCCTCCGATCGAGTGATTTTGCGGGTGTTTGACGTCAGCTCATTGTTCACATGCCGTATATTGTACCTGTAGTACCTTGAGGACCATTGGAATTAATGGTGGTACCTCTCGCATCTGTTAACAACTTTCATCATTGGCTGGTAATCAGGCGATGTTCTTGCATGTTCGACTTCATCTCACATATTTGCATGCTTGAACTTGTACTTTGTTCGGGTCGAGATGGAGCGCAAGACCCTGGATTCCTGTTTGTTACGATCCAGGCTACGATTTTGTGGATTATCATGATTAGTTACATGACTCACTGATTGGATGGCTGTGACCATACCTGAGTCTATTTATCGATCCTCACTGGATGGCTGAGTCCATGCCTTGGATCTGGATTATGGTATACTCTGTTATGGATGGCTGTGCCCATACCACATATATCATGTATTCGAGACATCAGTTGTACTTCTCTACATAGGTTTTTCGACGGCGGTGTTTTCAATTGGACATGTTCTCATAAAGCATTTCACCCCTCTCTCTCTCGGGCCTCATGCTTTAGGGGGCATCTGTTACACAAAAATTTGTCACCGTCCCTGCAATTCCCCATCCCGCACAATTGGAGGGCTCATTTCGTGACCTATGAGCAGTGACATAACTTGAAAACACTTTCATGGCATTCCTCTAAACATGTACTCTCATTGCCCTGAAGACAACTCCTTGTGAAAAACCCTAAAAACACCCCTTTTTTGCATTGGCATAGGTAGCCAGTTCATTACCCTCGCCAATGGGGGAAATCCTTCAAAGAGGGTGCGCCAATTGGCGCTCTGTCCCAAATTCGCACCCACACCAGCCATTTTAAGGAGTGTTTTTTAAAAATAAATGGTGGAAGTTTCATCCTAACTGATCCAGGAACTGGTATCTAATTTGAGTTGGGAGGTTTGGCTCTGGATCTCCATGTAGAGGAAGTGGTTTGCCACCTCTCATGGAAGCTTCCTTGAGGATAGGCCCAATCCCATGATTATAGGGATCCCAACTCCCCTTCCTCCATCTATAAAATCTTGCTCATCTCATTTGCAAGCTAGTGTCCAAGTTCCCAAGAGCCTAATGGTGCAAGAGCTTTGATCCATTCCCTTAAGGCCAAATCCAAGCAAGGAGATCATTATCGAGACATCCGAGGAGAGAGGTTTGTCTCACCCCTGACAAGCTTTTTCGAGACGTGTTCCGCTGGCGACCCTCCGAAGGAGAATTCAGCGTCAGGGCTATGGTTGTATTCTTCTTTGATTGATTAATGATAAGCAACTATTGGTTATGGTTCCACTCTTGTTGTTGATTATGATGTTGAGTTATGTCTTCTCTGACTGACATATAGTTGCATATACTGGATTTTACGCTTGCGTTTTTTTTGTTTCTGGCGTGTGCAGGTGTCCTATCACGGGGATCGTGAGGATTGTGATCTGCCAGAGCTAAGGAACGGGAGCACTACTTTCTCTACAAGCGACAGCGTTGGATTCTAGGTAAACCTTCATCGCTAGTTGGTTTATTTGCAATTAGGAGCCTGCACTATAGCGTGAACGATTGTTGCTAGACCCGATCTGGGCTAGTAGGGATCGCCTTTGTCCGCAGAGGGTATTTACCTCCACAACATCAACCATGCAACCCTTTTCTTCAACATAAGTGTGTATTTCCAGGCCATCTCACAAGTGGATGCATAAGATGCACGGATGCCATGCCTTCTTTTGATTTTTTCTAAGATGGTGATTTGATGTTGAGATCTTTGTATTGCATTTTATTGGAGGATCCTTGTATGCCACTTCGTGTGAGAGATTGATATTTTTTCATGCTGAAGGAAATATTTTATGAGTAATAGATCTTATAGAAGATCGTCTCATTTAGAGACATGCCACTCTAGTTAAGGGATTTATTCCTTGTATTGACAAAGAATACATCATGTACTCATCATCATCTTGCAACATTTAATGAAGTGACCTCCCCAATATTCACATCGGGCCTAGAGGCGTAACCCACACTAGGTGAAATTCGTTATCAACTTGTTTTTTCCCTTTGTTTCTCATGGTTTCATTTTATTTCCACTTCTTTATTGTGTACGCATTCTGTGGTTACACGCTTTGTTAAATGAAATTTTGTATGCATCTTAAAGTAAAATATTTGGATCACATTAGTTCTAAAATAGGGTAATACCCTTCTCTAAAGATGAGGATAAATTCTAATGGGGTCATATCTCAACTAGTGGCTTCTCCATCAAGGAGGCATATCATGTAGAATTACACAATCAAAATCATCCCATATAGATCACTTGGCAAAGAGTATGGAACGAAAATTTATCACCAAAACTAATTCTCTTCTTATCGGTCCTTGTTCATAATAATACATTGACATGGGATAAATTTCTTGAAATGGGATTTTGTGGGCCTTCAAATTGCATTCTTTGCAAATCAAAGGCATAAACTATGGAACACCTATTTAACAAGTTATCTTTTTCTAATTCCCTTTGGAAACCATTAGTAGACACAATGCATATAACTAACCATGATAAATCTGACATTCCCTTCTCCATTGAAAAATGGCAAGAAAAGGATTTTGAAAATCCTATCCTGAATACAATATGGGCACTACTCCTAGGTTTCCTTATTTGGGGTATATGGAAAGAATGAAACATACATGTTTCCTAATCTAGCTCAATGACTTGAGATCTCAATTAGGGGCTACTCAAGGCTAACATAAGAGAGATAATACTCAAAAAACACTCAAAATAAACTTATTTCAAGTCGAAGGTTATTGAAGCTAATATTATAAATATAGAGGAGATTCCTAAAACATATACTACCACTCAAAATACTTGAATTCCCTCCCAAATCTCCATTCCTGGGCTCACAACCTCCCACTTTGCCCTTCATCAAACTGAACTCTGATAGAGCATAAAAAATAAATATAGGGATAAAAGGGTATGGGGGAGTCTTTTGAGATCATACATGCCAAATCCTCTTCATATATTATTAGTCAATGGGAATTTCTAGTAATGATGCAGCAAATTTAAAGCTTTAGAAATGGGCCTGAATTTTACTCAATCCAATGCTTATTAAAAAATCATAATAGAAAAGGGCTCTCGATTAATTATCAATATGGTCATGAAAATCATCCATAAATTAAATGCTAGTAGTGTTTTGGAAAGCTAGATATTAGTGTATGACCTTGGAAAAGTGACAAATATTCTTCCTCTTATTCTGGTAGTACTTACCATGCATGCTACGAGAAATGGAAACAAAATAGAAAATATTCTAGCTAATGAAGGATTCTCATACCAACTCAGACAAAAAAATTACCAATGAGAAGCTTTTCCTCAGTTGAATTTAAAACAAAAGGTTTTGGAATTGGCTCAGAAAAACTTAGCTTCCTGAAAGGAGTAGATATAGAGGGGGTGGGCATTAGAGAAATTTTGAGCTCTAAAATGGGCCTCATAAGAAAAATTTACAACAAAAACAAACTTTATAAGAACCAATAGGATTCAATATGATGATGTCAATAATGGGGGATGATTCACCATTTTTGGGGTAAAAAAGTAGAAAGACTAAAAATTAATAAAATAATAAAACTAGGTTTTCAACTTGTATTTTTAACTTAACTCCCTAAGTATTTACTCAAATTTCGAGCGGGAATACTCATTGGACGAAAAATTTAATTCCCCATTCAAGGAGTGCCCATGTTGCATACTTTTGATGGACCTTACTATATGAAAAATGATAAATACATGAAAAAATGTGATTACAATCACATTTTTCATGTATTTCTCATTTTGTGTGTAGAAGGGTCCATCAAAAGTATGCAATGTGGGTACTCCTTGGATGAGGTATCAAATTTTGCATCCAACTAGTGTTATTGCTCGAAATTTGAGTAAAACCATAGGGAGTTAAGTTGAAAATGTAGTTTTTTCTTTTTCCCCTCTAAAATTTGATGATGTAATCTAATATTATTTTATTATTTCGTTATAATTTCCTTAGAGGCTCATTTTATACCTCAAATTTCCCCTAATGTGGGAGGGGGGCACATGGCCACCACCCACCAAATAAATTCAATGGTGAATGTGGCGAGACACCCGTGCATATTTAATGGCCATCAGGCACATCATTCCCATAATCATGAGGGCACACCATTTAATATGCCTCGATGAAAAAAATGGTAAGTGGGTTCTAATGGGATTTCAATGTATTACCATGTCCATATTTAATGTGGAGAATGTCATTCTATAGTCAAGTGAAATGAAGTTAATTATTGCATCGAATTTCATGTTTCTTACTCATAACAAGAGTCGAGGAAGGATGAAATCAAATATGATTGGAATTATGCATGATATATAGGTCTACTAAGGGTAGAGAAATAAAAAATGTGGCCAGTTTTGGCATCTCAAGGCCATGATATCCTGCTTACATTACACATGGTGGATTGGACGTACGTTTTGGAACATATATTTTCTTATGGTGCACATTTTGACTCCTTGCTAGTGTTTCACTTTCAATGGTGTCCAATTCTAGCCCTTTTTTGCTCATTGCATGTTTCTTACTCACTCTCACACATGGCTAGCTTCTCTACACATATGGCCACCCCTCCTCTCTCTTGCAACCCCATTTTCTAGGATTCTCCTTGACGGTTCATCCAATTTTTGGATTCTTAGTGATACAGCGAACATCCTTGGAATCCCATCCTTTGAACATCTGCATCCACATTCTCCATTTTTACTTCCTTTGTTATACAACCCATCACCAATCAACTTTCATTTCACATAGAATTTTTTCAAGCATTTTGGTGTATCAGTCAACATGCCAAGAAAAAGAGCTCGAACAAATCACGACATTTCCAAATATATACAGATGGAGAGATCTTGATCCTAGAAAAGGGCATATATCTCATCCAAACACTATAAGGCCAACATGCCACTAATGGTTTGGGAGGAAATAGATGCAACTTAAAGGGAATTACAAGAGAGAGAGTATGCCTCACAAACATATAAGTAGCCATTGAAATTAATGAGTGGGTCTTAGATGTCAGTCACACTAGAGGGAGGCTCAACCAATACATGTACACCATTGACATATATTGCACCTGAATATTTTGTTGGGATGTGTATTGATGATTGACGACCTTCAACTCATGGTGAAGGATATGGATCATTGACTAGTAGTCTTCCCCCTGACCCAAATTTCTCACTAGGTAGTAGCAAAGAACCAAAAGCTATGGAAGAATCTAACTCCCAAAAGAATTTCATGTGCATGAATAGTACTTACCAATTCCCATTTCCCCAATATTTGTGATGTGATTTTTGGATATTATTTCAATATACATTATTTGATATATAATTAATAAACTACTTCAAACAATTATTTCTATTAGTATTATTCTTATTAATTATTGTATACTAACCTATTATTATTATTATTAAATAAAATTACATTACAATCTATTGAAAAAATCATTACTCTAAATTATATGTTTTAACTAAATTTAAAATTATTTTATCCTTACTTTTTTAACACTTTACCCTTATCCCTTATGAATTGTTATTATTTCCTTGATGAATTATTATTATATTAAAAATAATAGCATATATTATTACTCTTCTCTAAATTAAAATACATTTATATTAAAAAATTATACTACAAGCTTAATTACACCATATAACTCATGGTGATTTGCTTGCTATTTTTGGAACGCATGGTATTGCATCTAGTTGTTTATTGTCATGGCATGGGTTTTTCCCTATATGACAATGTTTTCAGCCTAGTCTTACCATTTCTAGATAGCCATGGTGCGATGGGGTTCTCACGTTTTGTTTGAGATGGACTATTGGATGGATTCTAAGCTGAGTGAGGTAGATCTATGAATGATAGAACACATGACCTACTAACCCTTAAACCAAATTGTGGGTTGCGGTAAAGCTGTATAATGTGTTTCCACGGTTAAGGCCTAGTGATCCGATGTGGATTGCTGTAAAGCCTACAGGTGGGTTCTCTCCATCAGGCCTATGGATATCGGGATGGGATATACTGTAAATCCTAGAGAGTGGGTCTCGATCTAGAGGCTAGTGATCTAATGTGGATTGCAGTAAATCCTAACAGACTAGGAGACAAGAAAATTCCCCATGGTGTAGGTGGATAAATCAAGTAGAATCGATGTTTTTTTATAGCCTAGTGATCTGGTGTATATCATGGTAAAGCCTATTATTACATGTTTATTGTTTTGGCCTAATGATCTGAGATGGATTGCAGTAAAGCATGGTTTCTATTGATGAAGGTGAGTTGGTTTAGCCTCAGGATGCCCTAGTTGGTTCTTTGGGTTTGAGTCCTATATTCATGCTTTAAATATAGCACGGGGTGATAGGATGAAGAGAGATTTCGCTCAACCAATCTATGGTTGGGTGGAATGTGGTAGTCCCATCCCAAGTTGGCTTTTGCATTCATTAATAGGAGGTTATTTCCTTGACACATTATGTTTAAATGTATTGTTTTATATGTGGATTCTATGGCTGACGTATCCTTGATATTTATGATGTTATTATGGTGGTTACAAGCATGTATTATGATAGTGATGGTGTATGCCTCTCCTCATGTTTTGATTTGTAAATGAATGAACAATATATCTATGACCTAATAGATGATAATGCAACTAATGATCTAAGGGAAAAATGCTTCTTAGTGATTCTCAAATAAGTGTGAAACCCCTATGCTCATATCTATTTTTTAAACCCATAGATTACATATTTGTGACATGTTTGACAAAATTCCTATCATGGCTAGCAGTCGTCCAATCTAGACCTTGTCAATGTTTTTGCAAATGTATCATTTTTTCTTTCTTTTATAATTCATTTATGAACTTTTCATTGAGTTCTCGACAGTGTCCTGGGATTTAGGGCCTGAAAAAGTGGCTCAAATCCTGAGGACACTGACACAGGTCTGAGGAAAAAAGTCCCCTGATGCATGCATGCCCATGTTGTGGGAGTCTCGAGAGCCTCCCAGACACACCCATACCTATACTATGGGAGAATCTAGGGATTCAATGGCCTGAAAATGCAGTGGGGCCCATAGGTTGGTTACCTGTGTGATTTGGATGTCTCTTGGGAGTTTTGTTGTTAATGTGGAAGGTTTGTGTGATGTGTTTTCGTCGATTCCACTTCCTTAAGGTCACCTAGGAGGTTGAATCATATCGTAGTAGCCTCTCATCGCATGTTTACCTCGATTGGCTAGTTACCTGGGTAGACATGGGAGGAGGGTGTTATAGTAGCAACTTAAGGACCAAAAAGAACATATCAAGGAACGAGTCAATGAATTTAATCAACGAGGGAAGAAGCTACGAGAAGAATACCCATTAAACTGTTTGGGTAAGAAATGGGGATTTATAAGTAGTTTATCTGACCCAGGTGTATATCGGTGGCCAATTTTATATTCCACCTAGTAAGTTTCATCAATTTTCTTATTTACTATTTTTAGTATTGTTTTGGGTCCTAAACTTCTGGAGCCATATTGAGGCCCCAAACAACATTTCTTGGGCATGATTCATCTAGGGTTTTCATAGAAAGCACGTCTCCAGTTTTATTCCATGGATATATATTTCCAACGAGATATCATACGTGCCAAACAGAGATAATATGACCAAGTTATGACCTCGGGAAGTTGGCTACCCAACTAACCCCAATGGGGCCCATAAAATCTTGGTGTTACATCTCCTCAAGTTAGGGTTTTGTTTGTTTAGGGTTTTCTCTTATTGTTCAATAATAAAAAGGCCCTTGAGCCTCATTGTAACACAATTCAGAGGCATGTAGCTGCCATATATCTTCTCATAGATAAGCTACCATCGCCCAAGCTAGTTTATTTTCTATTTTGTCTATAAGCATTTTTCAGTGTTTAATATTAATGGAATGAAGTGTTATTCCTACTGCATCTTTGTGTCTATGTTTATTTATGTATTTTATTGTGTTCCTGCATAAATCTGGATCATGACCATGGCTGAATTTTTGTAATTCATATGTTGTGAAATGATTGCAAAAGTGATGATGTGTTTTCCATCACTTATGAAAGCAACATGATGATGTTTTTGGATTTTTAGTTGATAGTTGAGGTATTATTTTTGTTATGATCTTGATGCAAATTTTACCAAAGAGTGTGTTATAAAATCTTGGCAAGTATGGTGTTTTGTTTGGGTCAAAATAGGTCATGTATTTTTCAAGATGTATTGTTGGTTTTCACAGGATACCAGTGTCAATTCATCACTTATTCTCTGAATTACAAAGGTGAAGGAGAAGGAAGTGTGGCTCGACAGGGCGCTTGTTTTGCATATGAGGGAATATAATAGATTGCAGATTTTTTCATGCTTTTGGTGGACTAAAAGCTCCTTAGTGAGGAGGAATGATCCAGGAGGATCCTAAAATTCCAAAAATAAAAGTCCTCGTATTTAAAAAAACCAAGATCAGATTGAAGAGATCATCACAAACTTTCCAACAGTGGAGGCAACAACTCAATTCAAGTTTGTATGCAAAAGTTATGGCTATTCAAAGTTTTGGTCAACTTGGCCCACTGGCTAAATTTATAAAAGCGCGAACTAAATTTGGAAGATAGCTAAATTTGGCGGCCACTAACAAGGTGACAAAATTTCATTTAATAGCGATGGCTTTCAGTGGTTAGGGAGGTTGAAAAGTGTCGAATCTACGTCAGTCGAGTGGGTCAGCCACCCACCAACAAATCCATTCTCAACACATCACCACCAATCCCAATTAATACAATGCACCCAACAAAAAAAACAAACCATGTGTTATAAAATTCAGCAAATAGGTATGGAACCCAAAATTTCCAGGCAACGAATTTGACCACTAACAAGGATGACAGGTGGGCTAGCCTTGGTTAGTCTACCCAAATTTTTTTATTTAAACTCAACTCTACCATTCACCCACCAACGAAGGTTGAGTGGATCAACAACTTAACGTCAATGCTTATGGAACCATGATACAACACACAGACTGAGGGTGAAACCCTGACTAGTGATGGAACCTGGAGTGGTGGAACCCTGAGGTAGGGAATCTTGTAGATTCCTTTGGAGAAAAATTTTGACATAGTCAGAAACATGCCAAGTTTATAGTTAGTTATCCAGAATTTAGTGAGGTGTCTCATGGCATGTTCGGTTTTATCATCTGAGCGATAGATTTTGAAGAAGTAAATTTTTTAGGGAATAACCATGAAGGTGGAACCTTGACGCAAGAATATGCATGGAATATGAAAGATTCTATAAAGGCCCAAAAATGACAATTTCAGAACCAGACCAAATTTATACTCATTTTTCTTAGTTTTTTGCAAGGAATGTGATGGTAAAATTATTTTCTTCATCCGAGTAGCCAAATTTCATTCATCCCGCAAAAGAGAATATTTGTGGAATCTTTGAGATTCTTGAGGACTTCAAATTTGACTGAGTCAGAAAGGGGTCAAGTTTATAGTCATATTTCGATATTTTTTTCCAGGAATTCAACCATGCAACCCTTTTCTTTTGCAGAGGTGTGCATTTTCATGTCATCCCGAAAGTGGATGTATAAGATGGACCGATGCGATGTATGCTTTTGATTTTTTCTAAGATGATGATTTGATGTTGAGATCCTTGTTTGCCATTTTATTGGAGGATCCTTTCATGCTACTTCATGTGAGATATTGGTATTTTTTCATGTTGAAGGAAATATTTTATGAGTAATATATCTTATAGAAGAGTGTATCGTGTAGATACATGCCACTCTAGTTAAGGGAGTTCTTCCTTGTATTGACAAAGAATACATCATGTACTCATCATCATCTTGCAACATTTAATGAAGTTGTTGTAGCTTGTTTTTTCCAGCTAAAATAACCTCACAAAGGGAGGCCAAATCCATGAGATTATATTTTAGGAGAAGGACAAGAAGGAGAAACATCTTGAGCTCTTATTTGAACTGACTGAACCTAGAAAGCCTTTTGCAAGTTTGCAAATGGAAACAACTGACATAGCTGCATCTTGGAATGGAATAAGTAATGTTGAATCCTAGTCATAGATTGTGAATGGTGTAGACTCTGGATTTTGTTGCATTAATGGTAATCAAAATATGAAAATGATGGAAATTTTATAAATCTCATATGAGTAAAGTAAAGTTGTGAGCCACGTATCTACTATGAATTTATACAATGTTAAAATACAAACTCTCAGCTTCATCGAGTTGAATATCGTGGAAAGTCATGTAATGTTAACAATATTTCTCATGTTGAAGTTTAGCTAACTTTGTTGAACAAAATGGATGGGTATTCAACAATTGAAGTACAGAAAATTTCGTGAAAATAAGAGAGTAAACAAAGGTTTCTTTAGAAATGAGGCAGTTCATGGCAAGCTCGTTCTACTCAGAATAGCCAAACTTTATCCACAAGATATTTATTATCATCTACATGCATATTTACTGTGTACGTCATGTATGTAGAAAACCACAAATTAAACTGAGACATCCAAAGGTGAAAGTTCTTGGAAATATGCACAGATGAATAATGTTCCTGAGCAAGATCTCTAAATGGTACACTAGCTACAAGTGTCGTGGATGATGAGGTTATTGTACTTCAAAAATCTAATGCTAGATACTTCAGATAAGATTGAAGATTTCAAGGCGATGATGTCAGCTCCACAATTTTCTGAAGTTCTGTGATCTCTTTATAATGAAAAGAGCCTTTCTCAGGATAAAAATGTTTGTATGGATGTGAATTCCTCTTATGAAGTAGAAGCAACAGCAAGAAATGGTTTTGATCAGCCTAGTATACCAACAATTCCTTCCAAAGGTAATGTAATGCATCTTGGTGTGGTTGGGAGAGGTGTGAAACATCTAGCATCAAAATTTCATTCGAGAGCAGAAAATTACTTGCACAGAAAACACAGACATTCTCAGGTCAGGATTTTTGATTTAAAATTGCAGACAAACAAAGAAAATTTTTAAACTCCATGAACTGGGTTTTGTGCAGAAAGGCCCTAATTTATTTCTAACCATGCGGTTTCCAAAAATTGGGAGTGGATTTATATATTTTATTAGTTATTCCGAGGCTAGTTTTTGAAAAAAAATACATTGATACTAGAATTCGATTTGTGTTTGACAATTTCTTCCCTAGAAGAGGTTGAGGATCCATAATTCGAATTTCAAATTACTAGTGCCTAATGAATTTGGAGGTCAAGAGATATGTGCTTATGGTTATTTCTTTATTATTTCTACTTCAGGTTACAGCACTACAACATCTATATTCCATACAACTAATGTCGACACTCATATAATGTGCTAAGTCAAGGGAGAAACCCACAAGAGATGTAAGTTTCACACTACATTTTCAAGATTGCATATGAACATCCAGCTACAGCACGAGAATCTGTTTGACGGAATATGCAATTAATATTGCATTCTATAGTGAAGAAAAATTCGAACCATATGTCTGGAAGTGTTTTGTGAAGATTCACAATGGAAAATACAGTGAAATACATCTCATTGAATTTCTACAACAACCTTAATTCTTGGAGAATTTTTTGTTTCTATTGCTGATGAGCTATGTCCACAATTAATATCACCACATGCAAAATTAAACAAGTGAGGAATAAATAAAACTTCTCATTGCTACTCAAAAAATCAACGGTTAATAATGTAGTTCCTTCACATCAACGATATTACGGTGTCACAAACTACCCAAGGTTTATGAAAATGAATGGTCCCACATAGCGGTTTCTCATAATTTCCATCAAACAGATGGACAGACCAAATTTATTACGGAATCACTCCTCACTACTTCTAGAATATGCCAAAGTGCCTATAGGGAATGGTATCTAGTTTGCAAAATTACAAGTAGTTTTATAAACCAATTCAAGATTCATTCAAAGGCCACATTGTTATCAATTTTCCAGCTTGCCTCCATATAGCATGCATGAGGGAAACTCGGGGCCCCCATTTCCTTTTATTTGCAAAGTTTATTTACATCTATATTTCCAGTTTTGGGGCCGAAAATCCAAATCATGTTATGAGAAATTACATATGTATTGGTGGAATTACTTTGGTAAAAGTAGAAAAATAAGTATTATATATATATAATATTTAAATTTAATTAAAAATTCTGGAAAAGAATAAAATGTATTAACTTTTGGAAGAAGTTTATTTACGGTTTTAGAAATCAGTTTCCAAAACTAATTCGATAGTGAGGATGATAAAATTAGGAAAAATTAAGAAGGTTCTGGGTTTTGGACCTCTAGAAGACTACAATTTTGTACTTATTTTTCTGATGAATTAATGAAAGAGGCATCAAGTTTCCTGCAACTATTGATGGTGATTCGTATTTCCTGTGTAATATTGTGTTCTTTCTTCTTTGAATGAAGTGAAGTAATGTAGTTGTCGATTTCTTAATTACATTTGTAAGTAAGAGTTAAATAACCTTAATATGCGCTCCTTCACTCCAACTTTTCTCCCTTCACAAATTCATTATGAGACTTAAAGTAATAGATTCTGTGTTAAAGCATATTATTTTGATTTTCCAGACTATTCTTCTTTTCATTTAGATATCAGCAGTTAAAGGCATTGTCGAATCTTTTATTATTTCAGATTATTAATGGTTTTAACGAATTAATTTCTAGAGGGATAGAACAAAGACCTCATAATATAATTATTTCTGTGACACACTTTTAAAAATGTCTTAAGCACTGATTCCTTTCCATAGCCAAGGAATTGTCTCTTAAGAACCAACATTTTTTGGCATTGTTGCAAGGGACGAAGGCACTATAATATTCTCAATTAGCTTTTAGCTAGTTGGAATATTATATGTTTCTTCTATTCGTAGTCTAGATGAATAAGTGGGGTAGGGATACCATTAAATATCTTTAGTAGGAATAAAACATGTCCAATATGGATGTGGATCAGTTTAGATAGTCAAAATAAAGCCACCTTGGGTGTGAAAGGGGAAAATGCATGTAGACTGGGTCAATATTGACCAAATCAACAGTGCTGCCAAAGAAGCGAGCGGAGCTAGTGGGGGCAGTGCAGTTTTGGAGGAGGAGTCTTTGCATGGAAGTAACATCATAAATGACTGGGGCCAAGGGTGAGGAAGCTCACCAAGGATATAAGGGAAGGGATGGCAGCCATGACGAGCATTCAAAATATTGTTTATGTTTGAAGCTTATGACTTCTTGCATGCTTCAGCTGTTTAGCTGAGTTTGTTGTACTATTTAGTACAAGGGAATTTCTAGGAGAGAGTCCCATACTATACCTTGGAGGACTTAAGAGGCCATCTAGGAGGGTTATTCTAAGCTTCATTTCCACCATCTGGAATTGGGCCAAGAATTCACCTTCAGTCACAGTGTAGTCTCCTTGAGGAACTGCATTATTTTGCAGGGTGTTGCAGTGGAGGTTTGAGAAACCTTGTTTATGAGCTAGTTTCTTAGTGAAAGGAGCAACCTTTCACCCGGAAAGCTAGGGAGGAGAAGTTGCAGCCATATCTTTGTCATTTTAGCCATATTATAGTAGAGCTTCAGTGATACAACATAATTCAGCCACAGAGTTGCAGTCTACACTTTTTTCATCTTGTGCTTTTCAAGAAACCCTTGTCGGTTATCTTGGGATTGTGTTTGAGAGACCAGTTCTCCATTTTCAGCTCCTTTTGAGTAATGTATCAGTATATCCACTTTTTTCCATTTTCCTGTAGCCGTCACCCTCACTTGGACTATGTTGTGATGTATTCCAGCATTTCTTTATTGCAACATCCTTTGGGATTCTAGTGTTTCTAGGATTTGGAGGCTTATTTGCCTAGTTTGAGTGATTTGTTCCTCAACACATTGTATATTTTGTTATTGTAATACATAATTTAATGGATCTATCATGTACTCATGTGTTTTGTAGCATTATTTGTTTTACATTTCAATTTGGTTTTCAATATTTTTGTCTTTCCTAATTTGGAATATTACAGTGGTATCAAAGCTCTAATCTTGGCTCAGCTTGTGGGGCAATACATCTATAGCAATGGAGGAGAAAGAGATTCCAAAAATTCTTCTTCATACCATGTACAACATTGTAAAATATATCAAGGATATGAAATTAGAAAGACAGAAGGAATCCCCTAGAGGTTTTCACCATGGAGAAAGCTCTGGCACTTCACATTCATGGTGGGAGAAACCAGTAGCACAACCTTCTTCACAACACTCCACCATTCCCACATTCCTATCATTGGAAGGTGAGGTGGGAGGGCCATTGAGGGAAGAAACCCTTGGTGACTATTTTGTGGAATATGAATCTCAATCTCAAGGTTCAAGGAGAATTTGAACTTTCAAGAGTTCTTTCAGATCAAGGATGGTAGGAGATCCTCCAATAACCATAAAGGTGGAGGGTACATGCAGAACCAAGATATATAGCGCAATTTAAGCAGATTATTTTTTCCCTCTTATGATGGATCACCAAAGTGCAGAGTTAAGGCTTGGGTAGAGAAGTTGGATTCTTACTTCCAACTCAACAGAGTTTCAGAAATGGAGGCTATTAAAATAGCAGCGCTGCACCTAGAATGTGAAGCACATGAGTGGTGGGTTCATGTCCTATCTACACTTGGGCATGCTAGTGTCACTTCTTATTTAGACTTCACTCGGATGTTGGTGGAGAGATTTGATCCCAGGAATTCAGAAGCACATTTTGTGGGGCTAACCAAGCTCAAGAAAATAGGAGATCTAGAAACTTGTATCTCTGATTTTCTAAAGCTTTCAGTCATGGTATCTAACCTCACTGTGACCCGGAGAGTATGAATGTTCATTGATGGGATGGTTGAACCATTGCAGAGGTTGGTGAAATATACTAGACCAACTACACTCCAAGAAGCTATGGAGATAGCTAGAGACCTACAACATACTTTACCCAAGGTAAAGGCCCCTTTTCAGCAAAAGTCCTCCTCTCAAATAAAGGAGGATCATAAGAAGAAATATCTTGATGATAATTCCCAGAGAAATCTAAGGAATAATAAACTTTGTTTCACTTATTGAGAGCCATGGGTACCAAACCACCAATGTGTTGCAGGGAAGGCACATTGTATTTAGATATTTTATGATGAGGAGAATGATACCAACGATGTAGAAGCAGGAGGAGGTGCACCACCCACAAGAGATGCAGTGGGAGCATTTGCTCCAATGGGAGGGACTCTTGCAGCTTTGCAGGGAGTTCCCAAGTATCTCACATTAAGGGTTAGAGGCACTATTCTGGGACAAAGAGTATCGATATTGGTAGACCATGGAGCTACCCATAACTTTATTGACACTCAGTTGGTGCAGAGGAGGGGAATTCACATATAATATTCTTAGGGTTTCTTGGCTTTGGTTATAGGAGCTAGAAACATATAGTTTGCCAAATATGTTCTGGCATTAACGATCACTATGGGAACCTACACATTAAGAGACCACTTCTTTGTGGTGGATATTCCAGACACCAATGTGATATTGGGCATCCAGTGGTTAATCACCTTAGGGAAGGTTACCACAGGCTGGGAAACATTAGAGATGGAATGGATAGAGAAGGGGAGTGGTAAACATCAGAAAATAAAAGGCATACAAACCTATCCACCCCAGATTGTCTTAGCACATAGGATGGGGGCTTATTTGCACAAAGAGGACATAGAGTGGGTAGTAGAACTGCATATTTCAGAAGAAGGGGGCAAGGATTCACCTGTACATCCAGATGTACAATCTATTTTGGACCGATATTCCACAGTATTTGGAGATATTCCACCTGGGATACCTCCTGACCGAGGATTTGAGCACACTATTGAGTTGGATCAGGGGATCCAAGAAGTGATCACCACACCCTATAGGCATCCCAAAGTCTACAGGGATGAGATTTAGGAGCTTTTGGCCTTAGGACACATTTATCCTAGCACCGGTCATTTTGCCTCTTCAGTGGTTTTGGTGAAGAAGAAGGATGGCACATTAAGGATGTGCATTGATTATAGGGCCTTGAACAAAAATACAATGAAGAACATATACCCAATTCCCAGGATCGATGAATTGATGGATGAACTAAGAGGATCCAAGTATTTTTCCAATATTTATTTGAGATTGGGGTATCATCAAATCAGAGTGAGGGATCAAGACATCCCCAAGATAGCATTCTAATGCCACTATGGCCATTTTGAGTTCTTAGTGATGCCTTTTGGGCTAACCAATGCTTTGACAACATTCCAATTGTGCATTAACCACATTTTTCGTGGTCACTTGAGGAAATTTGTATTGGTCTTCTTTGATGACATTCTTATTTACATCCACACATGGGAGGAGCATCTACAACATATTGAGGCATTATTACGTATTCTTTAAGAGAAGAAATTCTATGCTAAGCTCTCCAAGTGTGCGTTTTGGCTCACATAGATGCTCTATTTAGGCCACATCATTGGACTAGATGGGGTGATATTTCATGAAGAGAAGATCTGTTCTATCAGATATTGGCCCGAGCCAAAGAATGTCACAGAAATTTAGGGGTTTGTAGGCATCTATACCTATTACGGGAAGTTTGTTGAAGGGTTCTCTCAACTAGCAACACCACTTACATATCTAACTAAGAAGGGAGCTTTTAGTTGGAAAGCCACAGTGCAGAGAGCTTTTGATAAGCTCAAGGAGTTGATGAGTAGCTACCCAGTATTAGTTCTAGCAGATTTTACCCAACCCTTTGTGTTGGAATGTGATGCTTTGGGAGAAGGCAATGGAGCAGTGTTGATGCAAGGGGGACACCCCATAGCTTTTGAGAATCGAAATTTGCTTCCACATGAGAAACTGTATCCCATATATGATAAGGAGATGTTGGCTATTATGCATACCTTAGCCAATTTCCAACGATATTTGGTGGGTAACAGATTCTGAGTGAAGATTTATCACAATAGTCTTCGGTTCTTTCTTGAGCAGAAGAAGTTGTAGAAATTTATAAACACAATAATGTATTTCCAGATTCTCATGATCTAACAAATTAATCTTATGTTAAACATAATCCTTCGACGTAATTATTTGTGGAAATTAAATCGCCAATAGCAAAACACATATGAAGCAAAATCA
The DNA here is from genome assembly GCA_034641835.2 of Pinus albicaulis. Taxonomy (NCBI): domain Eukaryota; kingdom Viridiplantae; phylum Streptophyta; class Pinopsida; order Pinales; family Pinaceae; genus Pinus; species Pinus albicaulis. The sequence goes on from CM076579.1 coordinate 169,664,069, forward strand.
ATCACACATAACAAGATTTTTTAGCGGCAAAGCTTACAGCTAGAAACCCCAACTATCATATATTATGTATATCAATGGAACATGTAACAATCTCATACAAATATCATCTCATAGAGCTCTTAGTAAAATATACAATCGTCACACACTGTCATGTAGTAATTTGCATATCTATGCACCAATTTCTTGCCTCCTGATACCCTGCCTCCACTGCGCAATCCCTGTTGAAGAAGAACCTCGAATGAATTTGACCTTACCTTTCCTTGAATGCACAATCCTCATAAGTATCTCCAATGTGTGTGTAGATGCATTGAATGCATCACTATAGTCACAACAGATAGTCCATCTCATCGTTTCACCTATCTCTCCACTGGGTCTCCACTGGATCTGACATGCAAGTAGTTAACTGTTGTATTTCTTCAGTTGCAAGTAAGACACTACTTGTGAATTAATTCACTCATCTATCACTAGTGTATGTTCAGTTACAACTAGCTGATCCGGATTTATGCAGGAACGCAACAGAATAAACATATAACCATAAATACAGAGATGCAGCGGAAATAACACTTCATTTCATTAATATCAAAGAACTGAAATTTTCTTACAGACATAATGGAAATAAAACTAGCTAGGGCGCTGGTAGCTATCTCCGAGAAGAGATGTGGCGGCTACAGGCCTCTGAACTGAGTTACAATGAGGCTTGAGGGCCTATTTATCATTTAGAAACAATGGTAAATCCTAAACAGCCAAAACCCTAACCCTAGGAGATGAAGCGCCAAAACTATGGGCCCAGATTTGGGTAAATTGGTGTTTGACTTCCCGGGTGCGTAACTTTGGCATACGATCTCAAGTTGGCGCGTACCATACCTGCGTTAGAAAGATCTATCCGAGGACTACAAATTTGGAACGGGCAACATCGGTCATGGACCCATGTTGCCCTCGTTTTCCCCAAAAACGTCGTTTTAGGGCCTCGAAACGGCTCTAGGAGAGTTTAGGACCCGAAAAGCGCACTAAAAATAGTAAGCGTACCGAGAGAAATGAAAAATTTGAAATAGACAATGGTGGAGCCCCAAGTGGAATAGGCGGGTGACCACACCAATATCCACGGATCATTCCTCCCCCCTTAGGAAGCAATGGTCCCCATTACGCGTAGTTCCTCCATGAGATGAGGAAATTTGTCTTTGAACTTGGTCCCTGGTGAACCACTTTCCTTGGTGTAGGAGTTGGCCGGCTTTGACAACCCGATATAGTTGGATCTTCTGCTGGCGAGTGTTCTTGATTTGCATGTCCATGATACAATCTGTGGTGGCCTGTTCCATGCAGTCTGGATTTAACTCTGTTGGTGTGAGTTGTTCTGCAATGTCCGAGGTGTCCAGTAGAGGTGGGAAGTAAGGAAGAAGGCGATCCACATTGAAGAGTGGGTGCAGAACAAGGAATGGTGGAATACTAAGCTCGAAGGAATTGTTCCCTACAGCCTTGGTGATGTTGTACGGTCCGTATCGGAGCGGGCAAAGCTTGCGGTGGGGTCCAGTGAGGCACTCCTTCTGCAAATGTAGCCATACTTTTTCACCCACCTGGAAGTTGTGTGGCACCTAGCGTTGATCATGGCACTGCTTGTACTTCACATTGGCTCTGTCCAATATATCATGAACTTGTTGGCGGATGTGTTGAATGCACTCAACGAAGCTACTTGCTTTGTCAAATTTAGACTAGACATGAGCTGAATCGGCCTGAGCAGTTGCAAATGGCATGGCTACGTCAATGGGACATAGTGGCTGGAATCCCAAGCCCACACAAAGTATTTATGGCGATTAATTTATGAAACCGTTATAACTATGTTGTACATAAGGAGGCTCTTCCCATGTGCGTGGATGCTTTGAATTGTACATGCACATAATGTGCACAATCATTACGTTGCGACCTCTGTCGGCCATCGGTTTGGGGATGAAAGGCTGTGGACTTGGTGAGCTTGGTCAACATCGACCGGTGGACCAAAATGTCTTTGAGGAGCACTGCTACCTGGCTATCCCGATACGATATGATAGGCGTGGGATCCCAAAGTGCACCCACACTCGTTCAAAGAAGAGTTTAGCCGGTGTCTATTTGTGATATTCTTCTTGCGAGGGCACCATAATGGCCATCTTTGAGAATCTGTCGATGACCAAGAAAACACGGTTGTTTCCATGCTTAGTATAAGGAAGGCTTGACATGTAATCCATGGAGATGGATTCCCAAGGTCGACTAGGGGCAGGTAGCAGAGTATAGAGCCCTTTCTTTTTTATGGTCATTTTGGGAATGGCACACGAAGTTCAGGATCTGATGTACTTCCCGACATCCTGTCGAAGGTTCAGCCCATAGAAATATTTCTCTAGTATTGCCACTATTTTCTCGACCCCAAAATTCCCAACGACTCAATTGTAGTGTGCTTCCCATATCATCTTGGCACGCTCGCTTGAAGGAACACAAAGGTGTCCCATGTGACATAAAAGTGCATCTTGGAGGTGAAAATTTGGAACTTGCGTACCCCCCAGGAGTGCCTTGTAAGTTTCACCGAATTCTGGGTCAATCTCATAGAGAAGCGGCCAATCAGAAGTCTCGTGCCCACAAGCGTTGAGTACAGTGGTGAGCGCCACGATCGGTGGTCGGCTGAGGCAGTCTGCAACATTATTGGTGCTACCCTTCTTATACTTGATGTTCAAGTGAAACTGTTGCAGATATGTAGACCACTTCTGATGGCGATCATTCTGCAACTTCCCTTGTGTCGCCAGCAGGCTGAGGGCACAGCCAAGTGCAGCCCATGGATGATTGTTTCCTTCCCCAAAATTTAATGCTTCCATTGTCGACAGGCTTGCATAATGGAATACATTTCTTTGTCATAGGTGGGATACTTGCGAACTGTCTCAGACAATGTCTCACTGTGATATGCCACTGGATGTCCCTGTTGAGTAAGAACTGCCCCAATAGCATAGTCGGAGGCATCTGTCTCGATCTAAAATGGCTGTTGCAAGTCTGGTAATGTGAGCAGGAGGCGAACGGGCGATTTTGATTCTTGTGTGAATGCCTTACGGTGGGGTTAGACCAAAATAAATTTTCTCTCGCTCCTCCCTTGGTGACTTGACTCAAGGGCCAAGTGATATGAGAGAATCCCAACACGAACCTACAGTAGAAATTAGCAAGACCCAGAAAGCTGCGAAGCTCTGTTATAGTGGTTGGGGCTGGCCAATCTCGAATGACTTGGATCTTGGTTGGATCCACATGCACCCCCTTTCATCAATAATGTATCCCAAATATTGAACCTGGGTCATGCCAAAAGTGCACTTCTCCAAATTGGCACACAACTTGTGTTGCCACAGTGTTTGGAGGACTTGTCAGATGTGGTGGGGGTGCTCTTCCCAAGTCTGGCTGAAGATCAGAATGTCATCTAAGTACACCACTACAAATGAGTTGGTGAATGGCATAAGATGTCATCCATCATCCTCATGAAGGTGGCGGGAGCATTAAATCGGCAGAAGGCATGACTTGACCATTCGAAAAGGCATGTTTGGTCAATTTGGTGTGTCCTAAATTGCTGCATTTAATTTGTCAATCCGGGAATCGTAAGCTGATGAAGTGCGGCGCACTATATGTGCAAGATAACCTATTTCTTAACTTTTTGTCGTTTTTGGTTTTTCTAATGTGAAATGGAAATTCTAAGATGAAAAAAAGTTTGGTTATGTTTGTTCAAGGAAGTGATATCCCCTATAATGATTTACCAACTTGAAACTTTAAAAAGCAAATTGAAATTTACAATGACAAGACTTGAAAGAAAATGAAAATGTACTGCTGAAATGAAAAAGTGCTGCTAATCTAATAAATCAAAACAGTAAACTAGTGAGCATGAAAACCAAACTATTCTTGCTGCCAACTAAACACAAAAGAAACTATGCTTAAGGAAATTCAAAAATTGCAACAAAATAAATCTAAATCAGATTACATCAATTTATCTTCTGACCCTTCATCATTATTCCAGCTATGATTTTCGGAAGTAATCATAAACAACTTGTGTAACTGATATTTAATTTGCAGAAAGTAAACTAATACTAAACCATACACTCATGATTCAATCCCTTGCCATCAGTCCAGCTGTGGCTTTCGGAGGCAACTGAAGATGTCATACATGATTTAATATATCTAAATTTGCAGAAAAGAAACTAATACTAAACTACACATTTCATAATGCTGTCCCTCACCATCAGTCCAGCTGTGGCTTTCGGAGGCAACTGAAGACGCTATGAGCAGCTTAATATGAAGATCAGAATGTCATCCAAGTACACCACTACAAATGAGTTGGTGAATGGCCGTAAGATGTCATCCATCATCCTCATGAAGGTGGCGGGAGCATTCGTCAACCCGAAAGGCATGACCAGCCATTCGAAAAGGCCTTCCTTGGCTTTGAAGGCAGTCTTCCACACATCAGAGGGTTCAATTGGTACCTGGTGATACCCAGACTTCATGTCGATCTTGCTGAAATATTTTTCACCTTTGAGTTGGTCCAAGGTCATAAATCCGTGATATTGATTACCCATCTTGGCTGATCTTGTTCAAATACCCGATATCAATACAGAGTCTCCATGTCCCATCCTTCTTCCCCGTGCTGAAGCACGATCGGGCTCTGCTGCAGTGATGAACTTGTCTCATGTGACCTTTTCGCAACAAACCCCGTAACCGTCTCTGATTTCATCATTCCGTACCGCAGCGTCGATAGACTGTCCATTGGGTAGTGGCGCACCTGGGGTCAGATCAATCGGGTGCTTGACCTGACAGTGCAGAGGAACCCCTGTGGGTGAGGTGAATATGTCTTCGTACTCCTCCACAACCTTATCCATTTGTTGTTGTTGTGCAGAGGAGCCCTGTCTGGAGGATGTGGCCACAGTCTTCTTCTTTCCCTGGGGGCGGATCATCAGGAAAACGAATTTCCTGGTTTGGGAAATGAGCTTACTGCATTGTTTTGCAGTAACCAAAGAGATAGCAGTAGGAGGTGGTACCTCTGGTATCCTGTACAACTTATTTCCCAAAGTAACAATAACAGCACGAGGTCGAGACTCATACACAGCATGACGCTTCCACAAGTATGGTTGTCCAAATAATACATCAGAAACATCAATAGGAGCAACATCACATAATACCTCATCCGTGAAGGGCTTGATGCTATAGGGAAGGCGGCACTGCTGGCTGACGCGGAGATCTCGTCCTTGGTGAAGCCACCCGATGGTGTATGGATGTGGGTGAGCTGTGGTCGGCAAACCCAACCGCTTCATGGCGTCTACTGAAATGAGGTTCTTTTGGCTCCCATTGTCGACAATGAACTGTACAGGGGAGCCCTTTACCCACATCTGGGAGTGGAAGAGACGTTCCTCCTCCTCTGGATCTTCCGGTTCCTCCTTCTGGACCTTTGTAGTGGCAACGGTGGCGTTGGGCTCCGCATCAATAATCTGTTTCCCTTTTTCATTCCCCTTTTCAGGTTCTGATTCGGAGTCGGATTATGCATCTGACTCAGAAGCCCTCATCTCGTCCACTAGCGACTGCTTGGCCCGACACGCACTTGTGTTGTGAGCGGAGCTCTTATGGAACTCACACCACTTTCCCGTGTCCTTCTTTGGCTTTCCAGTGTTGTTCTTTTCTTATGGATTCGATGAGTTGTCTTTAGCCACCATGCCTTGGCTTAGTCCTTTGTTCTGCGGTTTGGAAGCACCTTGCTTTTGATTCGCAGATCCAAAGTCTCGCTTCTTCTGCTTGAATTTCTGCTCAATCTTGGCAACATACCGGTATGCCGTACCAAGCGAGGAGATGTCAAGGAACTCCATTTCCTCCTGAATGTATTTGTGCAGACAGCTGCGATACTTTAGCACCAGATGTTTCTCTGAATCTTTGATACCCAACTTTGTGCGCGGGGTATGGAACAGATTCGTCAGCTCATGCACATCTTGATCCCTTTGTTGTCGCAGCGTGGTCCATTGTATGTACTTGTCCTCATAGCTCCCCATGGGATAGTACTGTTCCTTGACGGCATCTCGGAAAGAATTCCAAGTTGATACGGCCGAGAACAGAGAGGGTTCTGTCTGGTCCTTGTTCTCACAGTAGGTTTCCCACCAGTCCTTAACATGGGGGGTAGCTTTGAGGAGTGCAAAAATAATCTTCTCCCGGTCTGAAAAGTCATGAACCGAGAAATATCCTTCTAACGGATTCAACCATTTATCTACGGCATCTGCATCTATTTGACCCTCAAATATGGGAATGTCAAAATTTACTTGTACCTTAAAAGGAGTCGCGCCTCCAGAGTGGCTGCTGGATGCAGATGTGCCGTCGGTGGGTAGCCGTTGAAGGATCTGAGCAAAGTTATCCATCATCGCGTTCCTTTGTTTTTCAAGGGCCTCCTCGAGCAATATTTTGATAGGATCTCCTACTCCCTCATCTTTCTTTTTCGTCCCCCATAGGTGTTCGTCGGGGTTTGCAAGGCTGATCTTGCAAAGGTTCCACCAGATCAAGCCCTCACTCCTTCTACCCCGACCTCGTTAGGGACATGCAAAGAAGGATCGAGAAAAAGGAGACCGCTCTGATACCACTGATCCGGATTTATGCAGGAACGCAACAAAATAAACACATAACCATAAATACAGAGATGTAGCGGAAATAACACTTCATTTCATTAATATCAAAGAACTGAAATTTGCTTACAGATAAATGGAAAGAAAACTAGCTAGGGCGCTGGTAGCTATGTCTGAGAAGAGATGTGGCGGCTACAGGCCTCTGAACTGAGTTACAATGAGGCTCGAGGGCCTATTTATTATTTAGAAACAATGGGAAATCCTAAACAGCGAAAACCCTAACCCTAGGAGATGAAGCGCCAAAACTATGGGCCCCGTTTGGGTAAATTGGTGTTTCAACTTCCCAGGGGCGTAACTTTGGCATACGATCTCCGTTTGACGCATACCATACCTCGTTAGAAAGATCTGTCCGAGGACTACAAATTTGGAATGGGCAACATCGGTCCATGGACCCATGTTGCCCTTCGTTTTCCCAAAAAAACGTCGTTTAGGGCCTCAAAACGGCTCCGGAAGTTTAGGACCCGAAAAACTGCTAAAAATAGTAAACTGTGCCGAAACTGAAAAACTGAAATAGACAATGGTGGGGCCCCAAGTGGAATAGGCGGGTGACCACCAATATCCCTTTGGAT
>CM076579.1:169671378-169760248 GCA_034641835.2 Pinus albicaulis
GCCGACATGAAACTCCATAGTTGACTTCCACGTGGATGGCTTTGACCGCGGCTTCTTTGGACGAGTTTGCTTGAACCAATAGGACACGAACCATGTCCTCGTCATTCCTAGCCTGCCCATGTGGCTCGTTTCCCTTGTAGACACCTGTAGCATATAGTTCCACAAAATAGCTGCGGAAAGTTGCAGCAGCTGCGGAAAGTAGCAAGTTTCCGCAGCTGTATGAACAAAATCTAGATCAAATAGAAAACACAAAAATATAATTAAAACCATGTTAGATACCCTTTTGCACATGATATTGACAATTTGGGAGGTTTAGGTGATGAAAAAGGTATGGAAAAGTGTATGGAAAAGATGCAAATCGGGACTCCATGAGGCCTTCCTTGGCTTTGAAGGCAGTCTTCCACACATCGGAGGGTTCAATTGGTACCTAGTAATACCTAGACTTCAAGTCGATCTTGCTGAAATATTTTGAACCTTTGAGTTGGTCCAGAAGGTCATCAATCTGTGGGATCGGGTACCTATTCTGGACAGTGATCTTGTTCAGCGCCCGATAGTCAATACAGAGTCTCCACGTCCCATCCTTCTTCTGTACCAACACGATCGGGCTCCCACAGGGCGATGAACTTGGTTTGATGTGACCTTTCTGCAACAGCTCCTGAATCTGTCTCTTGATTTCATCATTCTCCAGAACAGAGCGCCGATAGATCGGTCCATTAGGTAGCGGCGCACCTGGGGTCAGATCAATCGGGTGCTTGACCTGACAGTGCAGAGGAACCCCTGTGGGTGAGGTGAATATGTCTCCGTACTCCTCCACAACCTTATCCATTTGTTGTTGTTGTGCAGAGGAGCCCTGTCTGGAGGATGTGGCCACGGTCTTCTTCTTGCCCTAGGGGCGGATCATCAGGAAAACGAATTTCCTGGTTTGGGAAATGAGCTTACTGCATTGTTTTGCAGTAACCAAAGAGATAGCAGCGGGAGGTGGTACCTCTGGTATCCTGCTGTACAACTTATTTCCCAAAGTAACAATAACAGCACGAGGTCGAGACTCATACACAGCATGACGCTTCCACAAGTATGGTTGTCCTAATAATACATCAGAAACATCAATAGGAGCAACGTCACATAATACCTCATTCGTGAAGGGCTTGATGCTATAGGGAAGGCGACACTGCTGGCTGACGCGGAGATCTCGTCCTTGGTGAAGCCACCCGATGGTGTATGGATGTGGGTGAGCTCTGGTCGGCAAGCCCAACCGCTTCACGGCGTCTGCTGAAATGAGGTTCTTTTGGCTCCCATTGTCGACAATGAACTGTACAGGGGAGCCCTTTACCCACATCTGGGAGTGGAAGAGACGTTCCTCCTCCTCTGGATCTTCCGGTTCCTCCTTCTGGACCTTTGTAGTGGCAACAGTGGCGTTAGGCTCCGCATCAATAATCTGTTTCCCTTTTTCATTCCCCTTTTCAGGTTCTGATTCGGAGTCGGAGCATGCATCTGACTCAGAAGCCCTCATCTCGGCCACTAGCGACTGCTTGGCCAGACACTCACTTGTGTTGTGAGTGGAGCTCTTATGGAACTCACACCACTTTCCCGTGTCCTTCTTTGGCTTTGCGGTGCTGTTCTTTTCTTGTGGCTTCGATGATTTGTCTTTAGCCACCATGCCTTGGCTTGGTCCTTTGTTCTACGGTTTGGAAGCACCTTTCCCTTGCTTTTGATTCGCAGATCCAATGTCTCGCTTCTTCTGCTTGAATTTCTGCTCAATCTTGGCAGTATACCGGTATGCCGTACCAAGCGAGGAGATGTCAAGGAACTCCATTTCCTCCTAAATGTATTTGTGCAGACAGTTGTGATACTTTAGCACTAGATGTTTCTCTGAATCTTTGATACCCAACTTTGTGCGCAGGGTATGGAACAGATTCGTCAGCTCATGCACATCTTGATCCCTTTGTTGTCGCAGCGTGGTCCATTGTATGTACTTGTCCTCACAGCTCCCCACGGGATAGTACTGTTCCTTGACGGCGTCTCGGAAAGAATTCCAAGTTGGTACGGCCGAGAACAGAGAGGGTTCTGTCTGGTCCTTGTTCTCACGGTAGGTTTCCCACCAGTCCTTAACATGGGGGGTAGCTTTGAGGAGTGCAAAAATAATCTTCTCCCGGTCTGAAAAGTCATGAACAGAGAAATATCCTTCTAATAGATTCAACCATCTATCTACGGCATCTGCGTCTATATGACCCTCAAATATGGGAATGTCAAAATTTACTTGTACCTTAAAGGGAGTCGCAACTCCAGAGTGGCTACTGGATGCAGATGCGCCGCCGGTGGGCAGCCGTTGAAGGATCTGAGCAAAACTATCCATCATTGCGTTCCTTTGTTTTTCGAGGGCCTCCTCGAGCAATATTTTGATAGGATCTCCTGCTCCCTCATCTTTCTTTTCGTCCCCCATGGGCGTCCGTCGAGGTTTGCGAGGCTGATCTTGCAAAGGTTCCACCAGATCAAGCCCTAGCTCCTTATACCCCGACCTCGTTGGGGACATGCAAGGAAGGATCGAGAAAAAGCAGACCGCTCTGATACCACTGATCCGGATTTATGCAGGAACGCAACAGAATAAACACATAACCATAAATACAGAGATGCAGCGGAAATAACACTTCATTTCATTAATATCAATGAACTGAAATTTGCTTACAGACAGAATGGAAATAAAACTAGCTAGGGCACTGGTAGCTATCTCTGAGAAGAGATGTGGCGGCTACAGGCCTCTGAACTGAGTTACAATGAGGCTCGAGGGCCTATTTATCATTTAGAAACAATGGAAAATCCTAAACAGCCAAAACCCTAACCCTAGGAGATGAAGCGCCAAAACTATGGGGCCCCGTTTGGGTAAATTGGTGTTTCAACTTCCCAGGGGCGTAACTTTGGCATACGATCTCCGTTTGACGCGTACCATACCTCGTTAGAAAGATCTATCCGAGGACTACAAATTTGGAACGGGCAACATTGGTCCATGGACGCATGTTGCCCTCCGTTTTCCCAAAAAACGTCGTTTAGGGCCTCAAAACGGCTCCGGAAGTTTAGGACCCGAAAAACTGCTAAAAATAGTAAACTGTGCCGAAACTGAAAAACTGAAATAGACAATGGTGGAGCCCCAAGTGGAATAGGCGGGTGACCACCAATATCCACCTGGATCACTAGCACAACTAATTTTAACTCACTTAACTGAGTTAAACTAAATAACAACTCACATAATTATTTTCAACCCGTTTACAACTTTCCACTGACAACTTTCCACTATCAGCTATAACTGCCACAATCAGTTATAACGAAGTTCTCCATGCATGAGTCACCAATCACCCTAGGAATTGTGTAATTCCTTCATCCCACTGATGTGCCACATCTGTTCACTGAAATAAAGTGCTCCAAGAGAATAAGTTACTATTTATTGTTTGATTATTATTAAGGGCTAATAATAATCGACATGCATTCTATTTTTAGATTAGATATCTATAAATAGACTTTTCCCATCTTCTAAAAATATAAATTCATCCAAAGATAGAATTTTCTGAACCATCTAGAATCAACCTCCTGCTAATTTTAGAATATGCTCACCATTCTAAAAATATACATACACCTAAAATAGCCTACGTGGGCCCCACCTATTTTAGGTGATTATTTTTCACTAGGATCAAGGAATGATGTTTTCAGATGCCACTTTCATTGTTTCTTATTGCAATCTTCAACAAAAGCTTTAGGAGAGGAAAAATAAATGGGTGAGTAAGATCCAATCATATCACTTTGACAAATAATATGTCAAGGGGAAGAGCAATGTAGTGGTAGATGCTCTATCTCGGAGGCTAGTAGCGCTATCCTTAATGAGCATGGATATAGATTGGAAGGCTCAATTGCTAGTGGAATATTCTAAAGACTATTTTTCATGTGAGATCCTAGATGGACAGGTGATTGATGAGAGGTATAGAGTGATGGATGAGGTCATCTATTACCAAGATCGGATCTTCTTGGCTAGAGATTCTAAGCTCAAGAAGAATATTTTGCAGGCATCACATGATTCACCACTTGCTAGGAATCAAGGATTCACCAAGAAATACTGGGTTATTCATGAGAGATTCTCATGGAAGGGTGTCAAGGAGGATCTGCTCCAAAACATTAAGGAGTTCGTAGTTTGCTATCAAAACAAAGGGGAGCACAACCATCCCACAAGATTATTGCAACCCCTTCCTATTCCGGATGGAAAATGGGAAAGTATTTCCACGTACATCATCACAGGTCTACCTACAGTTCAGGGTAAGGATTGTATCTTTGTAGTTGTTGATCAAATAACAAATTATTCACATTTATTTGCTATTTTTGCACGATATACTGCTTCACAGGTAGTCAAGATATTATTTAGATATGTGTTTAGACTCCATGGTCTCCCAAAAACCATTGTCAATGATCGGGATAGCTGCTTCATGGGTAGCTTTTGGAAAGATATTTTTCGGTTAGTGGGTACTAGGTTGACACCAAGTACCAGCTATCATCCACAAACTGATGGACAGACAGAAATAGTAAACAAGTGGTTGGAAGGCTACTTACAGAACTGTGTTTTGGGGCAACAGAGAGCATGGTTGCACTGCCTCCATTTGGGGGAGTATTTCTACAACACAACCTTTCATATGTCCATTAGAATGACCCCATCTCGAGCTCTTTATGGGTACAATGCTTTATCATTTGCTGATGTGATGTTTGGAGAAAGTAAGGTTCCTAGAGAAAGGAGTGGATTCAGGAGAGTCAGGATATACTCCGGGCCCTCAAGGAAAACATTGCTATAGCACAAAACAAATAGAATATATATGCAGACCATGGTCGTATAAAGAGTAAATTTGAGGTGGATGATTCGGTATATCTTCATCTTCAACCATATAGACATTCTAAACTTAAGGAGAATGGTGCTAAGAAGCTTAAACCTCAGTTCTATGGGCTATACAAGGTGATCTATCATGTTGGAGAAGTAGAATATGAGTTGTAGCTTCCTATTGGGAGCAAGATCCATAACATTGTTCATGTCTCATGCCTCAAGAAGGCCATTGGACAAAAGGTGGTTGCTACCATGTATCTCCCACCTAATGATGATGAGGGCCATCTGGTTTTGCAACCAGAGGCTATCTTGAATACTCAGGAGATGCAGCTAAGGAGCAGGGTGATTAGAGAATATCTGATTTGATGGAGGAATCTACCTGATGAGGATGCCACTTGGGTAGGAGAGAAGATTTTGCAGCATCCTTCTTTACTATTTCTTGAGGAAAAGTAACATTTGGGAGGGGAGGACTATAATGTTCCCAATTAGCTTTTAGCTAGTTGGAATATTATATGTTGCTTCTATTCATAGTCTAGATGAATAAGTGGGGTAGGGAGACCCTTACATATATTTAGTGGGAATAAACCACCTCCAATATGGATGTGGATAAGTTTAGATAGTCAAAATAAAGCCACCTTGGGTGTGAAAGTGGTCAATGCATGTAGACTGGGTCAATATTGACCAAATCAATAGTGATGCCAAAGAAGAGAGTGGAGCTAGTGGGGACAACGCATTTTTGGAGGAGGATTCTTTGCATGGAAGTAACATCATAAATGAGTGGGGCCAAGGGTGAGGAAGCTCACCAAGGATATAAGGGAAGGGATGGCAGCCATAAGGGGCATTCATAATACTGTTTATGTTTTATTCTTATGAATTCTTGCATGCTTCAGCTGTTTAGCTGAGCTTGTTGTATTGTTTAGTAAAAGGGCATTTCCAGGAGAGAATCCCATAGTCTACCTTGGAGGACTTGAGATTCCATCTAGGAGGGTTATTCTGAGCTTCATTTCCACCATCTGACATTGTTCCAAGTAGTCACCTTCATCCATAGCTCAGTCTCCTTGAGGAATTGCATTATTTTGCAGGGTGTTGCAGTGGAGGGTTGAGAAACCCTCTTTATCAGCTAGTTTCCTAGTGAAAGGAGTAGCCTTTCACCTGGAAAGCTAGAGAGGAGAAGTTACAACCATATATTTTTCATTTCAGCCATATTCTATTAGAGCTTCAGTGATACATCGTGATTCAACCACAGAGTTGCAGTCTGCACTTTTTGCATCTTGTGCTTTTCAAGAAACCCTTGCCAGGTTATCTTGGGGTTGTGTTTGAGAGAATAGTTCTCCATTTTCAGCTCCTTTTGAGTAATATATCAGTAGATCCACTTGTTTCCATTTTTCTGTAGCAGTCACCCTCACTGGGACTGTGCTGTCATGTATTCCGACAATTCTGTATTGCAGCATCCTTTGGGATTCTAGTGTTTCTAGGCTATGGAGGCTTGTTTACCTAGTTTGAGTGATTTGTTCCTCAACACATTGTACATTTTGCTACTGTAATACATAATCTAATGGATCTATGATTTACTCATTTATTTTGTATCATTATTTGGTGTACATTTCAGTTTGGTGTTCAATATTGTTGTCTTTCCTAATTTGGAATATTACAGGCACAAAGTTACTTTTCCCTGGGTATTGAGATCTATTTCCTGATGTTGAACAAGATTTAGATATAAATTTTGTTTTTTATTATTCACCTGGTGACTCCACTGATGAAGGTTTCATTAGATTTGGAATTCAGCTGACAAGAAAATGAGAAAGCATTGGGGAAAAAACGGGTATCAGAGTTTGAGTTTTTTACAGGAAGTTCTATTTTTTACTATCAATTTTGTGCTCTACTTTCCCTCACATATCAAGAATATTGTTTCCTTTTTTATTTTCTCAGAAGATTGTAAAGCCCAAAAAGTAAATTCTTTATTGGAAAAAGAATTTTTTTCTTCTTCTTATATTATTGATCTCGACACAACTTTATCTCCTAAATATGAGAGGAGAGATGATTGTTGCATTACAATCCTTGAAGATAATTAGTTACAATCTCGACATGAAGATGATGATTCATCAACTTTGAAAACCACCATTTTTCCTCACAAGAAATTGAATGCTTTTCAACTCAAAAACAAAGAAATATTTAAACCCCTAAAGCTGTCCATAATTATTCATTAATATCCTTCAAAATGATTCAAATTTCTACCAATTTTCTCTGGAGAGGAGGAGGATATTTCATATGGGCAACATATCTTGGAATTTGAGTAATTTTATAGACAAAATCAAATTATTTATAAAGATGTGGCTTTAAGGATGTCTTGTCATTCACTAAAGCAGGATGCTCAACAATGGTTCCAGTGTTTGGAAGAAAGTTCAATTAGTTCATGGAAAGTTTTTCAAGATATATTTCTTAGATATTGGGGCAAGCACAAGTCATATGAAAAACAACTTTTGGAATTATATTCTATCCAAAGGCAGAGAAATGAATCAATCACTAAGTTTAATAGGAGGTTTTGAAAATTTTATTTCAGCATACCAAAAGAAATTCGACCTCCTGAAGCTGCAGCTATGGTTTACTATATGGGGGTTCTTTTTATTGACTTGGATTTTTATCTCTAGGAGAGAAAGCCTTGCACTCTGGAGCTCACGTTTCTTTATACACAGGAAATTGAAAATAATCTATGGGCTTGTGGGAAACTTCTTTATCAGAGAAAATATTTTGTTGAAAACAAAAAGGATCGTCAAGAAAATAAAGGAAATGCTTTACAAGAGAATGAATGGTTAGAGATAAGGAGGGATTTTCAAAAGGTGTCAAAGGATTCCCATGTTGTTGAGACACAATAATTTAAGCATTTTGAGGATTTTGATCAAAAAATCGTTGCAACAACTGAACTACACATTAAAAATATGGAAGATTATAATAATTTTCATAATGTTAATGGTTCTGTGAACAAAGAAGAAACTAATGGAGCTCCTCAAGTGTTTTTGAAGGAAGACAAATAATTTTGTCAAGAAGTGGCATTGTATGAAAAACATCGACATTATGGGGAACAAACCTCGGATTTCTCTTTTCAGCCTAAATTCCTGTCTACAGAAAATGGAGATCAAGTTCCTCGCACACAACTCCAAATTGAGGAGTCAAACAGTGAAATAGGTTTCCCTGTTCAAAGGAATATACATCCGCAAAATGTTCAAGAAACGGAGGCAGCCGAAATTTTGTCTCATCGGTTCTATGATCTAGTGGTTGAGTATATAACAAATATTTTTTGTCAGCAACAAGAATTTATGCAAATTTATGTGCAAATCTTTGTATCTGGAAAATTTTCATGGTACATCCTTGTTTTTATTTTTAAATTTCAACAGTATGGAGACATTAAGCCTAACACGCATATGTTAGGTTGGTGCTATTGGAAGGATGACTACCTGATTAAGTTCAACCATATATATATATATATATATATATATATATAGGAGTTGTACATAAATAAGCTCGTAAATTGAGCATTTTCTGTTGTAGTATTTCTAGTTTGGTTTTTTTAGTTGGAAAATAAAGGAAGAAGACATTGTTGAAATCAGTTTTGAGGATCCCAGGTTTCATTTTTCAAAAAATTTAAACTCCATGCCCCATAGAGGCCACTAATATATTGTTCTCAGCGTTTTGCAAGCAAAAAACTATCCCCAGATGAAGCTAGATGTTGTAGCTTATTTTTTCCAGCTAAAATAGCCTTACAAAGGGATGCCACCGCTATGAGATTATAATTGAGGAGAAGGACAAGAAGGAGAAACATCTCAAGCTATTATTTGAACTGACTGAACCTGGAAAGCCTTTTGCAAGTTTGCATATGGAAACAACTGACATAGCATCTTTGAATGGAATAAGAAATGTTGAATCCTGGTCAAAGATTATGAATGGTGTAGACTCTGGATTTTTTTGCATTAATGGTAATCAAAATATGAAAACAATGGAAATTTTATAAAGCTCATATGAGTATAGTAAAGTTGTGAGCCACATATCTACTATGCATTTAAACATTGTTCAAATACAAACTCTCAGCTTCATCGAGTTGCATATCATGGAAATTCATGTAATGTTAACAAGCTTCCCCATGTTGATTTTTTCCTAACTTTGTTGAAAAAAATGGATGGCTATTCAACAATGGAAGTATAGAAAAATTCGTGAAAATAAGAGAGTAAACAAAGGTTTCTTTAGAAATGAGCCAATTCATGACAAGCTCATTCTACTCAGAATAGCCAAACTTTATCCACAAGCTATTTATTATCATCTACAGGCATATTTATTATGTACATCATGTATGTAGAAACCCACAAATGAAACTGAGAAATCCAAAGGTGAAAGTTCTGGAAAATATGCAAAAACGAATAATGTTCCTCAACAAGATCTCTAAATGGTACACTAGCTATAAGTGTCGTGGATAATGAGGTTAGTGTGCTTAAAAAATCTAATGTCAGATCTTTCAAGTAAGATTGAAGATATCAAGGTGATTATGTGAGCTCCACCATTGTTTGAAGTTATTTGATCTCTTTATAATGACAAGAGACTTTCTCAGGATAAGAATGTTTGTATGGATGTGAATTCCTCTTATGAAGTGGCAACAACAGTAGGCAATGCTTTTGATCGGCCTAGTGCACCAACAATTCCTTCCAATGGTAATGTAACACATCTTGGTGTGGTCGGGAGAGGTGTGAAACATCCAACATCAAAATTTCGTTCGAGAGAAAAAAATTACTTGCACAGAAAACGAAGACATTCACAGGTCATGATTTTCAATTTCAAATTTCGAACAAACAAAGAAAAATTTAAAATTTCACGATCTGGGTTTTTTGTAGAAAGGCCCTAATTGATTTCATCGCGGGCATTTTCCGAACATTGGGAGCGGTTTTAGATATTTTGTTAGTTCCTACAAGGCTATTTTTTATATAAAAAAAAGCCCTAATACTGGGATTCGATTTGTGTTTGACAATTTCTTCCCTACATGAGGTTGAGGATCCATAAGTCAAATTTCAAATTACTAGTGCCTAATGAATTTGGAGGCCGAGAGAGATGCACTTCTGGTTATTGTTTTATTATTCTTTCTTCAGGTTACAGCACTTCGACCACTATATTCCATACAACCAGTGTCATCACTCATATAATGTGCTAAGTCAAGGGAGAAACCCATAGGGTTTGTAGGTTTCACACTACGTTTTCAAGATTGCATATGAACATTCAGCTACAGCACGAGAATCTGTATGACGGAATATGTAGTTAATATTTCATTCTATAGTGAAGCAGACTTCGAGCCATATGTCTGAAAGTGTTTTGTAAATATTCATAATGGAAAATACAGTGCAGTACATCTCATTGCATTTCTACATCAGGCTTAAGTCTTGGATCATTTGTTGTTTTTGTTGCTCACGAGGTATGTCCACAATTAATATCGCCACATGAAAAATTCAACAAGTGAGGAATAAATAAAACTTCTCATTGCTACTCAACAAATCAATGGTCAATAATGTAGTTCCTTCACATCAACAAAATTACAGTGTCACAAACTACCCAAGGTTTATGAAAATGAGTGGTCCCGCAGAGAAGTTTCTCATAATTTCCATCAAAGAGATCGACAGACCAAATTTATTACGGCATCACCCCTCACTACTTCTAGAAACTACCAAAGTTCCTCCGAGGAATGGTATCTAGTTTGCGAAATTACAAGCGGTTTTATAAACCAACTCAAGATTCAGTCAAAGGCCACATTGTTATCAGTTTTCCAGCTTGCCTCCATATAGCATGCATGAGGGAAAATCGGGTCCTACGTTTCCTTTTATTTCCAAATTTTATTTACATCTATATTTACATCTTTGGGGCCGAAAATCCAAATCTTGTTATGAGAATTTACATATGTATTGGTGGAAGTAATTTGGTAAAAGTAGAAAATAAGTATTATATATAATATTTAAATTTAATTAAAAATTCTGGAAAAGAATAAAATGTATTAACTGTTGGAAGTAGTTTACTAATGGTTTTAGAAATCAGTTTCCAAAACTTATTCGACAGTGAGGAGGATAAAAATAGGAAAAATGAAGAAGAAGGTTCTAAATTTTGGACCTCTAGAAGACTAGCTACAATTTTGTACTTATTTTTCTGATGAATTAATGAAAGAGGCATTAATTTTCCTGCAACTGTTGATGGTGATTCATATTTCATGTGTCATATTGTGTTCTTTCTTCTTTGAATGAAGTGAAGTAATGTATTTTTCGGTCTCTTAATTACATTTGTAAGTAAGAGTTAAATAACCTTAATATTCGCTCATTCACTCCAAATTTTCTCTCTTCACAAATTCATTATGAGACTTAAAGTAATAGTTTCTATGTTAAAACATATTATTTTGAGTTTCCCAACAATTCTTCTTTTCATTTAGATATTAGTAGTTAAAGGCATTTTCGAATCTTTTATTATTTCAGATTATTAAGGGTTTTAAAGAATTAATTTCGCAGGGATAGAACAAAGACCTCACAATATAATTATTTTTGTGACCCACTTTTAAAAATGTCTTAAGCATTGATTAATTTCCACAGCCAAGGAATTGTCTCTTAAGAACCAACAGAAGCGACCTCCCCACTCTTCACATTGGGCCTAGAGGCATAACCCACACTGGGTGAAATCCATTATCAACTTGTTTTGGCCCTTTTTTGTCATGTTTGCATTTTATTTACACTTCTTTATTGTGTATGAATTATATGGTTACATGCTCTGTTAAATGCAATTTCATATGCATCTTAAAGTAAAATATTCGGATCACATGAATTCTAAAACAGGGTAATACCCTTCTCTCAAGATGAGGATAAATTTCTATGGGGTCATATCTCAACTAGTGGCTTCTCCATGAAGGATGCATATCATGTAGAATTACACAGTCAAAAGCATCCCATATAGATCACTTGGAAAATAATATGGAAGGAAAATTTATCCCCAAAACTATCTCTCTTCTTATGGGTCTTGGTTCATAAGAAAACATTGACATGGGATAAATTTCTTGAAATGCGATTTTTTTGGCCTTCAGATTGCCTTCATTTCAAATCAGAGGAATAAAATATGGAACACCTATTTTACAAGTTCCCTTTTGATAATTCCCTTTGGAAACCATTAGCAGACACACTGCATCTAACTAACCATCATAAACCTAACATTCCCTTCTCTATTGAAAAATGGAAAGTAAAGGATTTTGAAAATCCTATCCTGAATACAATATGGGTACGTCGCACTACTCCCGGGTTTCCTTATGTTGGGTATATGGAAATAATGAAACATACACATTTCCTAGTCTAGCTCAATGACTCGAGATCTCAATTAGGGGCTAGTCAAGGATAACAGAAGAGAGACAATACCCACACAACACTCAAAATAACTTGATTGGAAATCCAAGGTTATTGAAGCTAAGATTCTAAATATACAAGAGCTTCCTAAAACATATACTACCACTCAAAATACTTGAACTCCCTCCCAACCCTCCATTCCTGGGCTCACAACCTCCCACTTCGTCTTACATCAAATTGAACTCTAATAGAGCATAAAAAAGAAATCTAGGGATAACAGGATATGGGGGAGACTTTTGAGATCATACATGCCAAATTCTCTTCATATACTATTAGTCAATGGGAATTTCTAGTAATAATGCAGAAAATTTAAAGCTTTAGAAATGGGCATGAATTTTACCCAATCCAATGCCTATTAAAAAATCATAATAGAAAGGGACTCTCAATTAATTATCAATATGGTAATCAAAATCATCCACAAAGTACATGCTAGTAGTGTTTTGGAAAGCTAGATATTAGTGTACGACCTTGGAAAAGTGATCAATATTCTTCCTCTTATTCTAGTAGCACTTACCATCCATGGTAGGAGAAATGGAAACAAAATAGCAAATATTCAACTAATGAAGGATGCTCATACCAAATCAGACAGATAAATTACCAATGAGAAGCTTTTCCTGAGTTGAATTTAAAACAAAAATGTTTGGAATTGTCTCAGAAAAACTTAGCTTCCCCAAAGGAGTAAATATAGGGGGGGTAAGCATTAGAGAAATTTTGAGGTCTAAAATGGGCCTCCTAAGAAAAATGTACAACGAAATTAAACTTTATAAGAACTAATAGGATTCAAGATGATGATGTCAACAATGGGAGATGATTCACCATTTTTGGGGTAAAAAAGTGGAAAGATTAAAAATTAATAAAATAATAAAACTACTTTTTCAACTTGTATTTTTGACTTATCTCCCTAAGTTTTTACTAAAATTTCGAGCGAGAATACTCGTTGGATGAAAAAATTAATTCCTCATCCAAGGAGTATCCATGTTCCATACTTTTGATGGACCCTACTACAAAAAATGATAAATACATGAAAACACGTGATTACAATCACGTTTTTCATGTATTTCTCATTTTTTGTGTAGCAGGGTCCATCGAAATTGTGCAACATGGGTACTCCTTGGATGATGGATCAAATTTTGCATCCAACAAGTGTTCCTGCTCAAAATTTAAGTAAACCATAGGGAGATAAGTTGAAAATACGAGTTGAAAAAGTAGTTTTTATTTTTTCCCTCTAAAATTTGATGATGTATTCTAATATTATTTTATTATTTCCACTATTATTTTATAACCTCCTTAAGATGCCCATTTTAGACCTCAGTTTTCCCCTAATGTGGGAGGGGGCGCATGGCCACCATCCGCCAAAGAAATTCAATGGTGAATGTAGCCAGACACACCTGCATCTTTAATGGCCATCACATACATCATTCCCATAATCATGAAGGCACACCATTTAATATGCCTCGATGACAACAATGGTAAGTGGGTTTTAATGGGCTTACAGTCTATTATCATGTCCATATTTAATGTGGAGAATGTCGTTCTATATTCAAGTGAAATGAAGGTAATTATTGCATCAAATTTCATTTTTTTTACTCATAACAAGAGTCGAGGAAGGATGAAATCAAATACCATTGGAATTATGCATGATATAGAGATCTATTAAGGGTATGGAAATAAAAAATGTGGCCATTTACAGCATCTCAAGGCCATGAGATCTTGCTTGCATTACACATGGTGTATTGGACATATGTTTTAGAACACATGTTTTCTTATGGTGCACATGTTGACTCCTTGCTAGTGTTTCCCTTTCAATGGTGTTCAATTCTAGCTTTTTTTTCCACCTTTCATGTTTGTTACTCACTCTCCCACATGGATATCTTCTCTACACATATGGCCACCCCTCCTTTTCTCTCTTGCAACCCCAAATTCTAGGATTCTCCTTGATAGTTCATCCAATTTTGGGATTCTGAGTGCTATTGCGAACATCCTTGGAATCCCATCCTTTGAACATGTGCACTCACATTCTACATTGTTACTTCCTTTGTTAGACAACCCATCACCAAACAACTTGCATTTCACATAGAATTTTTTCAAGGATTTTGGTGTATCGGTCAACATGCCAAGAAAAAAAGCTCGAACAAATCATGACACTACCTACTATAGACAGACGGAGAGCTCTTGATCCTAGCAAAGGGCCTATATCTCATCCAAACACTATAAGGCCAACATGCCACTAATGGTTTTGGAGGAAATAGATGCAATTTAAAGGGAGTTGCAAGAGAGAGAGGATGCCTCACAAACATATAAATATCCATTGAAATTAATGAGTGGGTCTTAGATGTCAGTCACACTAGAGGGAGGCTCAACCAATATATGTACATCATTGACATATATTTCACCTGAAGATGTTGTTGGGATGTGCATTGATGATTGGCGACCTTCAACTCACGGTGAAGGATATGGATCATTGACTAGTAATCTTCTCCCTTGCCCAAATTTCTCAATATATGTTCCGTGATTTTTAGATATCATTTCAATATACATTATTTGATATATAAATATTTTGTTATTGATTAATAATTAATAAACTACTTCTAACCATTATTGCTCTTGCTATTATTGCTATTGCTATTAATATTATTCTTATTAATTATTGTATACTAAACTATTATTATTATTATTAAATAAAATTACATTACAATGTATTAAAAAAATCATTACTCTAAATTATGTGATTTAAGTAAATTTAATTTTTTTTTTTTTTTACACTTTATCCTTTATTTTTTTAACACTTTATCCTTTATGAATTGTTATTATTTCCTTTATGAACTGTTATTATATTAAAAACAATAGCATATATTATTACTCTTCTCGAAATTAAAATACATTTATATTAAAAAAATTACACTACATGCTTAATTACACCATGTAACTCAAACAAATTATTTTGAATTTTTACATAATTCCACCTAGCCCGTACCCAATAGTTGTAAAATGTATCGAATCAAGTTTGAAGTCAAGATTGCAGAAGTTAACGAAACGTGTATCGTAACGAGTATGGTAATAAGTTTAAAAAGGCAATGCTCTATTAATACGTGGGGCACTATATGTCACGCGTCTATTAATACGTGGGTCTGTATATATATTAATATGTGAGATGTGAGGCAGTATATGTTACTGCTTTATTAATACGTGGAGCAGTTTATGTTATTGGTTTATTAATAAACAGTATATGTTATTTGATAAATAATAAATTTGATTAAATTAGACAAATAGCATATATTATCTCACTCATTAATAAATTGAAAATTATATAATTTTTTTTTAGGAAAATGAATGTGATGACTGGTATAGCTGTTTCTCTTATCACCGTTTAACCAAAACTTTACAAACAAACTGAAAACTTTATATCAGTTAAAAAAAAAAAACATTTTAAAAATACCTTTTTAAAAGATCAAACGACAATGTGAGATGTCAATATGGGTTCTTGACATGGTCCTGCTTTATTGTCAGTGTTTCAGAATATAGCTTTTACTTTTTTATCGTTCATGTGTTTGATATGATTACACGACTCTCGCTTCGTACTTGATCGTCCAGGGAAAAGTACCTGTATTGGAGAAGGGACAAACATTATTGAATAAGGGCATTTTGTTTTTATAAATAATTTCATATACAAAATCATTTTATGTTTTTAATTGTCATTGTAATATTTTGTATATTTAACGTTAAATTTTCGTTTAAGATAATTGAATATATTTTGCTAAGGGAATATTTCAATTGCACATTAATTGCAATTTTATTCTATCATGATGTATATCAAAAAATAACCACATAAATAAATAAGAGTTGATATCTCCAAATTTTCTCAAAAAAATTCTCCAAATTCTTTTTTCCTGAAAGGGTTATTATATTATTGTGTCTGCCATGATGAAAATAGACCGTTTCCCAACTACGGTATGACTTTTGGATATTTTTTGGTAAATTTAAGTAACTAAATAATTTTATAAAAAGTTTCTTTCCACACAAATAAAGAGTTTCATACATTTATTAATTATCTATAAGAAAAAATTCTCTTTTCATATAAATAAAAAGTTTCCTCTAGCAAGGAAATGATATACTTTTCATATATTACATGTGATGAAAGTAAGTAAATAAATGAAATTTTTTAATCAGATTACCATGGCAAACTATGTATACATTAGACCATAATAAATGGGATATTGACTCGTATGGATAGGCGTTGCTTATCCATACTGTTCCGGGACCTGAGATTTCTCGTCACCGAAACTTGGTGCGGGACGAGATTCACCGCTTGCTTTGCCAGTTTCAGTAATTTCACAGTTCTTCTGGATTTTCGCCTTCATGGTGGGGTACTAGAGAGACATGATCCTGCCGTTGCCCTGCATCTGACTGCAACTTTCCTGAATCTAGTGAAAGCGATTTTACAAGCTTTCTGCGACCCTGTGCATTACCGTGTGGAACACTCAATCCTTTCACCAGATCACTGGGATGGGACTTCAAGTCGTCTCCATCTCCACCACCCATCTCCATATCCTTCACAAGTTTAAAGCTCTCGCTCTTTCCATCTTTTTCTTTAATTCCTTCTCGCTTGGGCTTTTCCTTTCTGTAAATCATGTACACGACTAGCTGTGCAGCTCCAAGGCCGAAACCGATTCCATTAGGGATCTGTAAATTGCACGAGTATATTTGTTCGAATCAATAAAATCATATATTTTCTTTCTATCTAATCTAAACAAACAAACAAAAAAAAACTTTGAAGCACTAACCCCAACATACACGTCTCCTTTTAGTGCTGCATAGACTGCCCAGATTCCTCCGTTGAGAAACAGAAAGAATGACAAGAAAAATGGCATGAATTCCACGCTCTTCGTTACTATGACGCTTCTCTGTTACCACCCATATAGATTAAACTTCTAAAATTTGAAACCTGCACTGATTTTGCTTGAGTTATTGCCAATATAACGGCCAAAATCAGTGTTTTCAAAGTTTTTATGAGAACATAACTGTGGAAAATATGGAAAAATAAGCTTACCATGGATGCTAAAGGGGAACCATACATGCCTAATGTTAAGCAGACGCATAACACTCCTATGACAGTTAGCCTAATATGATGATTTAGTGCCAGAAGAGTCACCAAAACCACAGCAGCAAAGAATGCTACATCAACGAGCAGCACCACCGTAATAGTCCTGACCTGCATAACAGTAACAATCAGATATACAATGACTTATAAAACCCAAAATCATGTTTTAACTTCAGATTTATGTTAAGCCAATATAGTGGTATCAGAATTTCATACTGTAAGTGACATTAATATTTGTGTTCCCACTTGTGAGAGGAAATATAATGTTATTAAAATTTCAATCAGTAAAGGATAGGTCAATCAAAGAACAGAATAAGGTGTTATTGAAATTTCAATTAGTAAAAAGTAGGTTAATTAACTATTTTAACAAAATTGAAACTGGTCAAGCACAATTCTTACCTTAATTTTTTTATTGGCATAAACTATAAATAGAATCACATAAACGGTCTCCAAAACAGCGCCTGCCCCATTAACTGTAGATATCAACAGCCCCCCGGGCTTTATTAATCCATAATATGTCCACAGCAAAGTGCTCAACAGCGTGCAAATATAAGGGAGAGATTTGAAGTTCTGTGTGGACTTATTCTTCGCTATTCGCCAAAATGTCTTCCTGTAATTCAAAACATAATCAACCATACAAAAACTTTTGAAGAAGCCCTTAAAAACTAAATGTATTTCAGGAATCAAAACATTTCAGAGCTTACATTGGCGAGATGAAAACGAGGAGCGATATCACATTTCCTGCACCATTTTGCCCAATTTCCAATTAAATCAGAAATATCACATCGCAGTTTAATTTCTCAAAAACCCACATGAAATCTTGAAGGATTTATATAAGATCTCAAAGTATTTATATTCAGATGAACAAGCAATTTGAATCACCAAAGCTGAGTTAAATACAACCGTGATTGGATGCAATATATACTGACCTACAACTCCTAATATGAAGCTCACATCCGCCATCTCCAGTATATGCTCAGAATCCAAGGCAATATTTTTTGCTCCTCTTCTGGTCTCGATCCTACATTAACCTATTGCTTTGGATAAATGATAAACCGAAGCCCTAAAATAAGCAAAGGGACGTGCAGGAATTGTCCAACGAAACAAATGCAGCGATAGAGCGAGGGCCACGTAAAAGATGATAGTACGTACTGTTCAGGATTTCGACAGAAGAGTTTGTCCAGAGCTGCTAAGGGTGTTCCATTCACATGCCTCCAACAGAGTGTCAAAATGATAAAGTTTGAAAGGTCGGTTCTACTTTAAAACTGAAGAATATATACATTTTACCTTTCAATTCTTCTAGATGAAAGTTAGAAAAATTCATTATACTACCATGTATTTTTTTTTAAATATTTTAAATAAAATATATAGGTAAAAATTTATGATTTTTTATAATTATGATATTAGTACATGTTGTTGATATAAAATTATCACTTCAAGTTTATTGGTTTATAAAAGTGGAAAATGTCTATTTTCATATACCAATCACATTTACTAATATGATTGTCGTATTGTTAGATTTAAGACTTTTTTGATACATTATTAGATCTAAGACTTTTGTGATCCATAATGTAAATGAATATCTTTTGGAATTAATCACATTATTAGGATTTGTGGTTCATACTAATATGATTGTGCTAGTTGATATCAAACATGCTTGGAGTGGATTTGCCCATTACTCATGATTGAAAAATAAATTTACAAAAAAATAAAAACAAAAACGTCACTTCCATCCTCCATCAATTTATATATATATATATATATATATATATATATATATTTATATATATATATATATTATTTACAAAGAAAGATATAATTTATCTATACATATAACTACCACAATCATATTAATAAATATGGTTGGGCAACTTTGATATTTTGATTCTCATATAAAAAGTGGAAATATCAGCCACATTAATAAATGTGGTTGTGCTAGTTTATTAACAATTGGATATTTTAAAAAGACAGTTTAATTTATAGATGAAATGTTATTTTCAGAATATTTTTCTGGTTTATTTTAATTAAAATGTGGTAGAGATTTTTAAAAATTTAAGTTTAAATTGTTTAATCTGTAAAATTTGAATGTTTTAGGGTGCTAAATCCATTTATATATTCATAAAAACAAAAAATTGCAAACTTTTTTTAGGATTATATCATCAGTTAAAAAATCATTTCTTCTATAAATTAAACTATATCCTTTAAAAATATGTAAACTATACAAATTTTTACAATAAAAAAAAATATTAATAAAATAGCTAAGTGCAAAGATGTTATCCTTGAAATTTTAACCCTATTGGAATTTCACACAAGCGGTAAATAATATGACTTTTAGCACACACTGTTCTTTATGCTTTGGTGGATGGGCTAAAGCTCAAACTTTTAATTGCTCTCGAGAAAAAGCTCTAGAAGTTGGCTATATAAGTCATTTTTTTTTCCCTACTACGGTTGAAAATTGGCACCATGATAGCTTTTCACTGTGCCAACTAATTAATGTTTTGAACGTTGAATGCAGGAATCCTTTGAACTGTACGAGAATTGATTTTTTTATACTGTACGAGAATTGATTTTTTTTTTGGGAGGCAGCAGTGATCCCCAGATGTAAAGTGGTTTTGGAAAGTTCAGGATAGAATATAAAACAAACAATGTCTAATAGAAAATGAAAGCTGGGTACGTGCGACAATGTTGACAGCAGACTTTATATAATTACAGAATCAAAAACTGAATCCGTTTATATTGTAATTTACAGTAGGGCTTTGTTGTAAAATTCCCCACTGTACAGTTTTCAAATGCAGGTGACCACCAACTTGGTATGTGAACCAAGAAATCATAACAAAATATTGAAAAGAAAAGATGAATCATACTGGTTGGTTTAAAATAGGTTGATAATGTTTTATTGCATGTGATTATTATTGAAACAAATGTTATAAAAAATAATTAGTTTATTTTTTTCTGATAAATTTCTATTTTGTATATTAACTTTTCGTGAAGAATTCCCTATCAAAAATATCAATTACTTCTCCTCCTACATAGAAGGCAGATGGGATGAGATCGGATCGAAGGTCCAATGCATTGTGTGAGAAAATACTGCAATCATGGCAACAGAAATACAACCCATTTCCTATTTTCAAAATGGATGACACAAATAGTGCATCTCTGTGCCATCCCTGGACTGTTGTACTCAATGTTTCTCTCCATTGTGTTTGTGTTATAGGGGGTGTAATCTATGTTTGTGTGGCTGGGCTGGATATTTTGTTCTCTCATCACTTTCTTTTATAGCGAAAAACCAGGGGCGCTATGGAGTTCACTTTTTTCAATGTTTGTTCTTTCAAGGAGATAGTTATAATGAGTTGTAAATTTATATAAGATTTGTATTTGTCTAATTGATTAATAACACTAGTTCTTTTCTATTGTTATATAATAGAGTTTTTTGGTATTGGATTTTTGATTTGTGTATGAAGGGGTGTTGGATTTTCAGAGTAATTTTATTGGGAATCACTAACAGTCATTTTGGAATTCATTTTAAGATCTTTCAAAAAAAAAATTGAGCAGAGAGGTTCATTGAGATAAGAGGCTCATTCTACAGCCCAATATAAGGTGATGCTTAAGTTTGTTCATCAATATCCATTAAAATAAAACTAAAAATTATGTTATAAATAGAAAAAAAAAAGTGTCTGTCAATATCACTTGAAAATAAAATTATGTTATATATAAAAAAATAATGTGGGTTATAATTAAAAAAATGAATATTCTGTTAAGTAATTAGAAGTAAAAGATATAATTAAAAAATATTAATATCTTGTAAAGTAATTAGAAATAAAAAATGTATAAATCAAATATTTAAATCTTATAATTTTCAAAAATATTTAAACAAGAGATTTAAATAAACTATTTAAAGATCCATGTTAACTAATTTATGTCTACTCAATTTTATATATCTATATATGAAGAAAAAAAATTCTCTATTTTTCATTCAAAAATACAATTTAAACAATAGCTTAAATTTTAATATTTAAAAATACAATTTAAACAATAACTGCCTAATTTTTTTTAAAGTTTATCATAGTTTTGAAAATTATGCACGTCAAAGCAAGCCAATCGCCAATTAGTCGTCTTTTGTACGTTCATGGGTGGCAGTGACCGCAGCTTGAGAGTCAAAGTACTGGTAGAGGCCTTGTATATGTTATTGGTCCTAGGTTTGAATTGTGACCCGGGCAATTGGTGTATGGATCAACCAATTTTACGGAACTTTTGTAGGAGTTACGCAGCGGAAAACAAATAAAAACATACACACAGCAATCAAACATGAAGACAGAGATTAACGTGGTTCACCCAACCAATCTGGGCTACATCCACCAAACAGAGGTATCGACGATCTTATTCATCAACAAGAGATTACAACAAAATTACTCATCTGCACTTCCTCTTCACACACCTCACATCTCACCTATTTTGCCTCTACAGGCTTACAATGTATAGAAGAGAGAAGAAACTGAATAATTAATTCTATCACACCAAACTAGGATAGAATATCTCCTCATGCTGATTTGATGCCAGCAGTTTTGCAACAAAAACCTATTGTTGGCATATCCAAGAGATTTTAGGTAGCTAAATCTCAACAATCTCCACCTTGACAACAATTAGCCTGATACCTCGTTCTTTATTATTTTTATTTTCTTTGCAAACCAAGAGAAGCCAGACATCATTGTAGCTTCTCTAATAAAACTGGTTTCGTGAACATGTCTGCACAGTTTTCCTTTCTATGCACTTTTTCAAGAGAGACTCCCTGTTCAGTGATAACCTGTCTGACAAAATGGTACTTTATAGGTACATGCTTTGATTTACTATGATAGGCTAGATTTTTAGCCAAGTGAATTTCACTTTGACTATCACAAAATAATTTAATGTTGTCTTGCAACCTACCAAACTCACCAAACAAACCTTTCAACCAAACCGCTTCTTTGCAAGCATGTGAAGCAGCTATGTATTCTGCTTCTGTAGTGGATAAAGCAATAATGTTTTGTAGCTTTGACATCCAGCTAATAGCTCCCCCTGCAAGAGTAAAGACATATCCTGAAGTTGACCTTCTCTTATCCAAATCACCTGCAAAGTCGAAATCAACATATCCACAAACAAATTCACTACTTCTGTCATAAGTGATACAATGATCACTTGTGCCTCTCAGATACCGAAGCACCCATTTCACTGCTGACCAGTGTTCTTTCCCTAGATTTTCCATATACCTACTGACAACCCCAACTGCATGTGAAATATCTGGTCGTGTACAAACCATCACATACATCAAAGTTCCTACTGCATTAGCATAAGGTATTCGAGACATATATTCCTTTTCTTCATTTGTGTTAGGACATAAACTTGAAGAAAGCTTAAAATGGGAAGCTAAGGGACTGAAACTGGTTTCACATTGTTCATACCAAACCTTAAGAGTATTTTCTCAATATACTTCTGTTGTGATAACCACAACTTACCATTGCTCCTGTCTCTGAAAATCTCCATGCCCAAAATCTGTCTTGCTGCTCCTAGATCTTTCATATCAAATGTCTTAGCCATCTGAGCCTTTAACCTGTTGATCTCAGTTATGATTTTGCTTGCTAAAAGCATATCGTCAACATATAAGACTAAGATAATGAATATGCCATTACTTAATTTCTTAAAGTAAACACAATTATCATATTCACTTCTTATATAATTTTGGCTCATCATGAAAGAATCAAATTTCTTGTACGATTGTCGGGGCGACTGATTCAGACCATACAATGATTTCTTGAGCCTGCAAACAAATTTCTTGTTGCGATTTTGAACAAACCCTTCAGGTTGTTCCATATAAATCTCTTCATCTAGATCTCCATGTAAGAATGCAGTCTTAACATCTAGTTGTTGTAATTCTAAATCAAGTAAAGCAACTAATGCTAAGACAATCCGAATTGAAACAATTTTAACAACTGGTGAAAATATCTCATGAAAGTCAATTCCTGCTTTCTGAGAAAAACCTTTTGCGACCAGCCTTGCTTTGTACCTGTTATCTTTATCATCAACACCCCTTTTCAATTTGTAAACCCATTTACATCCTACAGTTTTTCTGTCTTTAGGAAGTTCCACCAGATCCCATGTGGCATTCTTGTCTAATGCCTTCATCTCATCCTTCATAGCTTCTTTCCACTTATTACTGTTAGAACCTTCTACAACTTCCTGATAGCATAAAGGTTCATCATCATTAGCGATTAAAGCAACTGAAGTAACATAATCATCATACCTTTTAGGAGGACGTCTGATTCTCGTGGACCTCCTTAAAGATGTTTCTGGTTCTTCCACAATTTGCTGATTATTATCTGTAGGAACTTCTTCATGATCTGCATCTGAAACTTGTTCATGATCTGCATCTGAAACTTGTTCATCTGGACTATCATCAGTATTTGAACTAGTTTCAAACTGAATATGTTGAAACTTAGGTACATTTTCCTGTTTCAATTTATTATCTACATCTGGATTATCAAGTGAAGATTCATTGAATTTAACATCTCTATTAATGATGATCTTGTGAGTTGTATGATTGCACAACCTGTATCCCTTAATCCCATCACCATATCCAACAAAGATATATATTTTTGATTTAGGATCTAATTTAGAACGCTGATGTTTCAGAATTAGAGCATATGCATCACAACCAAAAACTTTCAGTTTAGAATAATCACAAGGATGACCTTTCCATACCTCTTGAGGAATTTTTCATCCTATTGTAGTTGATGGTGATCGATTTATCAAATAGCAAGCCGTAGATACTGCTTATGTCCATAATTCCTTCTGCAAATTGGCGTTACTAAGCATACTTCTTGCTCTTTCTAAAAGAGTCATGTTCATGCGTTCAACAACTCCATTTTGCTGAGGAGTATAAGCAGTAGTTCTATGTCTTTCGATCCCATCTTCCTTGCAATAATTATAAAATTCCTTTGAAGTAAACCCACCACCATTGTCATTTCTTAAACATTTAATGGTTCTTCTAGTGATGTTTTCTACTAATGCTCTAAACTGCTTGAAAACTGTGAATACATCAAACTTTATTTTTAACATGTAAACACATACTTTCCTAGAGAAATCATCTATAAAAGATACAAAATATGATGATCCTCCATATGAGGTTGTAGGAGATGGACCCCAAACATCAGAATGGATATAATCAAGGATTCCCTTACTAGTATGTTTTCCAATTTTAAATTTATGCTTGCTTTGTTTCCCATATATGCAATGTTTGAAGAAATCTAACTTAGAAGATTTTAAACTAGGAAGTAACATATGATCAGATAAGATTTTTAATCCTCTTTCGCTGATATGGCCTAGCCGTTGATGCCATAGTCGAATAGAATCACTGTCGTTTTCAGATACAGTATAAGCATGATCTAACTCTGTTCTTCCTTCTAACTGAAAAATATTTCCAACCTTCTTTGCTTTCATTACTAATAGGATTCCTTTATAAATTTTCATTACTCCACCTTGAATAAAAGTTTTATATCCATTTGTGTCTAACACTCCCAGAGAAATAAGATATTTCCTGAGTTCAGGCACATGTCTTACATCAGTTAATATTTTATTTGTCCCATCAAACATTTTAATATTGTTGAGATTGCAACAAGATGATGAGCTTAGTGGAAAGGAGTCGCCTTCACTAAGTGGGCCTGCAGGCTATTTTGGCTATTTTTGGCACAAAGTCTATTTTTAGACATGTGGTTCATGATTCTATGAGTTGCAGGATGCTATTTGTGGAGGGTTGGTCAAGTTGGAAAAATAGATGGACTTCTATTTTTAGACATATTGGGCGGAATCTATTTTAGATTGCCAGTCTAAAAATAGGGATGTCAAATATTATTATCTCTTAATAATATTTAGACTCTAAACATTATCTTATTCTCTTGGATTACTTCAGTTTGATGCCTAGAAGTGGCACATGCAGCTGACAGAAGGAATTACGCAATTCCTAGGGTTTAGTGGACCTATTGCATGCAGGACTTCAGTTAGAACTCATGTGACAGAGTTTGGTGGAGTTGATTGAGGAAGTTAGTCGAGTTGTATTCAGTTTAACTAATCTAAGTTAACTAATAGTTGATCTTTTTGTATCCAAGTTAACTAATAGATACAATTAGTGAGAGTGGTGTGAATTAATTATTAATTAATTCACTAATTAAATACTCATTAATCAACTAAAGAATACATCAGTTAACTTCAGTGCATGGACAGTTTCAGTGGAGACCAGTGCAGGAATAGGTGAAAGAGCAGGTTAACTATTAGTGGTGACTATACTGTTGCTATTTTCAACACACAGATAGGTGGAGTAAGCCCATGAGGATTGCGCAGTTCAGGCTGGTGGTTTATCTATATAAAGAGGCCATCCCATAGCATTGAAACAAGCAATAGAGGTTGGCTATCAAGTGGCAAAAGGTTGGAGCATGAGTTTTGCTAGATCTAGCTTGATAGTGTGTAGCAAGTGAGGTAGTGCTGAGAGCTTGCAAAGAGATTTGTACTATGATTGTTACATGATCTCCATGACATATAATATACAGATAGTTGGGGTTTTCAGCTTTAAGCTTTCCCATTAAATACTGTGTTCATATGTATGATTGTTTGTGGTTTTAATGTATGCATGCAATTGATTTTATTTCCGCATGTGATGATCAATGGTAGAAGAGATTCTGTATTATGCATGAAGCTAAAATAGTGTGTGATCAGGAGAATCTCGGTGAATAATATCTCATTTATTCAAATTTCTACATGGTATCAGAGCGATATTGATCATTGGAGCAATTACAAAACATTGAAGCGGTTGAGTTTTGTGCTGGTGGAATTCGAATTTGCAGCAGTGTTTTCTTGGTGTCGAAGTTGAGATGTCTTTCAATGGATTGCGATTGGAGTATGCCCTTGAGGGAAGCTTGAATTATATTGCATGGAAGGACAGGATGGAGGCGGTGCTGGATGATAATGGGTTGAAGGAGTTCATAGATGCTGAAGTCCAAAAGCCTACTTCTAGTGATGCTGCCGCACTTGACGCATGGCAAAAGAAGACAGCAAAGTGTCAAAGGATTCTGTTGGAGGGCGTGAAGGATCACATAGTATCTAGCCTTCATGGTAAGGCTTCTCCATTCTTGATGTGGAAAGCTTTGACATATTTATTCCAAAGCAAGAGCGACCAGAGGAATTTGGCGCTCAAGGACAAACTCAAGAACATAAAGATGGAGAAAGGCGACAGTATGCCCAAGTACCTCACGAAGTTCGTCCAATGCAGGGATGAGCTAGGAAGTGTGGGGGTGAATGTTGATGATGAGGACTTGGTGAGCTTGGCTCTCCTTGGGCTTCCAAAGATTTGGCATTCCTATCAGGACTCTGTCAATGGTCGGGAGAAATTTCCAGGATGGGAGCGACTTTGGTCGGATCTTGTGCAAGAGGAGATAAGGCGGAGTACCAGGGACAGATCTTCATCAAAGGCATCTGATGAAGAGAATTGCACTTTGGCTGCCAAAGAAAAGAAGGGGAAGAGCAAGAAAGCTTCTCAACTGTGCGAAAGGCAAGAAGCAAGGATATGTCCAAGGTGAAGTGCTTTCACCGTCACCAA
This sequence comes from Pinus albicaulis, assembly GCA_034641835.2. NCBI lineage: Eukaryota > Viridiplantae > Streptophyta > Pinopsida > Pinales > Pinaceae > Pinus > Pinus albicaulis. The sequence continues at coordinate 169,698,348 of CM076579.1, forward strand.
CACTTTATTACGCCGCAAGGTGTCCACAGAAGAAAAATAAGCAAAGCATCGAATCGCCGGAGAGGCCTTAGCCTCACAACTTGAGCCGGATTTTTCGCCGATCGCATGCTTGGTCTGGCATGACTCAGATCGTTGGTGGTTTCTGACAAGCGGGTGCTGTCATTAATAGGACAAGAGATCGATATTCACATCGGGACTGGATGGGAAGGATCTTGGAGTGTACATCGAGATGGGCGATGATGGTAGATACAGTGCGAATGGTATTGGGACCTTTTCCTTTAAGAGGGAGTCTAGAAAACCTTTCATCTTGAAGGATTTCATGCATGTTCCAAGATTGAAGAAGAATCTTATCTCTGTGGCGATGTTGGAAGACAAGGGATGTGATGTTGTCTTTAGTGAAGGAAAGGCTTTCCTGCGCAGTAAGGCAACTGGTGAAACCTGGAGGATAGGGGTTCGAGTTAAGAACCTTTATCAGTTGCAGGTAGATGGCTGCACAGCAATGGCAGGCAAGGCAAGTAAGGGAGTGGTGAGTCGGGATGAGGGCGAGCTATGGCACAAGAGATTGGGCCATCTTCACCATGGTGCTTTGAAAATTTTGCAGCAGATTTCTACCGGGCTTCCTAAAGGTACACTTGCGCAGTCAGATCAATGCAAGGGATGTACTTTGGGAAAATTTGTGAAAGCCACCTTTCACGAGAAGGATAGTTGCGCCACGACGATCCTTGAGAGAATTCACACGTACATGCGGACCTTTCTCGCAGCTTCGATAAAGAAAAGCAATCCACATTATGTGATATTTGTTGATGATTTTTCTCGTAGTGACTGATCTTCTTCATGTATATTATTTGTACATACTCAAAGTTCTGTGAGTTCAAGGCACTGATTGAGAAAGAATCGGGGAAGCAGGTGAAGGCTCTTAGGAGCGACAATGGTGGTGAATTCATCTCTGGCGAATTCAAGGACTTTTGTAGCACATAAGGAATTCAAAGAGAGCTCATAGCACCTCATAACCCACAGCAAAACGGGGTTGCTGAGCAGAAGAATAGAACGATCGTGGGTGTTGCATGGGCGATGTTGCATGATCAGGGCCTACCCATTCACTTGTGGGTGGAGGCATAAAATACTATAGTATATGTGCAGAACCATTGTCCTCACAGGATACTTGGCATGAGTACACCCGAGGAGGCGTTTTCTGGTAAGAGGCCTGATATTTCCCATTTGAGGATTTTTGGTTCACTTGTTTACATTCATGTGACGAAGGATGCCAGGAAGAAGCTGGAGCCGACTGCGGAGGTTGGGATATTTTTGGGGTACACTGATACACCCCACAACTATCGTGTGTATTTTCCAGACAGTCGCAAGACTGTTGTGCGACGGGATATCAAATTTCATGAGGAGAAAGCCATGAAGTGTTCGCTTGAGAGGGAGCCACACTTGCATGAAGATGAGGAGCTATTAGTTCCTAAGGATGAGTCTCTGGATGTGGATCAGCCACAAGAGGAGGTTCATGGAGTGGAAGATACCACTCAAGCAGCGCCAACCATCAGAGGGCGGAAGCGCACTACAGAAGCTGAGCGACTGGCTCAAGATGCAGAGAAGGTTGTAGGAGCACCTACATCACAACAAGGCATGCAGCAGACAACACCATCGGCATACTAGATACATAGCTCTTATGAGCAAGTGTATCGTGATTGCAGCCATCCTCTTTCGAGGCCGTGTGACCCCGCACGGGTAGATGCCATGGTGGAAGAGTATGATTCGATTGTCGAATAAAGGCATGGGAGATTGTCCCAAGGCCGGAAGGGAAATCGTTGGTGGGTTCGAGATGGATCTACAAAGTGAAGCAGGCAGCTGACGGGAGTGTGGAGAAGTACAAGGCAAGATTTGTTGCCTGAGGCTTTTCACAGATAGAGGGTATCGATTATGAGGAGACCTTTGCACCTGTCGCAAGGTATTCTTCCATATGGACGATTCTTGCTCTCTCAGCGCAGATGGGGTGGCACATTCATCGATGGATGTGAAGACCCGTGTTCTCAACTAGATTCATTGAGGAGGAGGTGTACATAGAGCAAACTCAAGGTTTCGATATCTTCGCAGTTCGAAGTCGTGATAAAAAAGTGTGCTCAAGAGAGCGTTGTATGGGTTGAAACAAGCACCTCGTGCTTGGTACACACGGATAGACAATTATTTCACCGGACTTGGATTCTCCAAGAGTGAGGCGGATCCTAACCTATACCAGATTGTGGTGGAGGGTAAGTTGTTGATCATTATACTTTATGTAGATGATTTTATTTTGACAGGTGATGAGTTGTTGATACTATCATGCAAGGAGGATCTTGCAAAAGAGTTTGAGATGAAGGACTTGGGCCTCCTTCATTATTTCCTGAGATTGGAAATTTGGCAGCGCAGTGGTGGACTGTTTGTTTCTCAGGGTAAGTATGCTCGGGAGATACTGGAGAAGTTCAACATGCATGGCTGCAAGCCTGTTGATACTCCTCTTCCTGGTGGTTGGAGGAAGGAGGATGCTACTTCGGTGGAGGTAGTGGATGCCACTGTTTATCGACAGTTGGTTGGGTCGCTCATGTATCTGGTCAATACATGACCTGACATATGCTATGTTGTTAACTAGCTTTCACAAGCTATGGTTAAGCATACCAAGCTCTACTGGAAGGTAGGCAAGCATGTATTGAGATATCTCAGAGGCACATCGGGATATGGATTATGGTACAGACAGTCGGATGAGGTGAGGCGGCGATTAGCAGGGCATCGGTATCATCATATCAGAGATTGTGTGCAGCGGAGAATCATGTTACTTTCATACATTCCTACGGAGGATTAGGATGTTGATATCTTGACGAAGGTGCTCACCAGGAGCAAATTCGAATACCACAGGGGCAGGATAGGGGTTGCAGATAATCCTTATCTTGTTGAGAGGGAGTGTTGAGATTGCAACAAGATGATGAGCTTAGTGGAAAGGAGTCGCCTTCACTAAGTGGGCCTGCAGGCTATTTTGGCTATTTTTGGCGCAAAGTCTATTTTTAGACTATGTCTATTTTTAGACATGTGGATCATGATTCTATGAGTTGCAAGATGCTATTTATGGAGGGTTGGTCAAGTTGGAAAAATAGATGGACTTCTATTTTTAGACATATTGGGCGGAATCTATTTTTAGATTGCCAGTCTAAAAATAAGGATGTCAAATATTATTATCTCTTAATAATATTTAGACTCTAAACATTATCTTATTCTCTTGGAGCACTTCAGTTTGATGCCTAGAAGTGGCACATGCAGCTGACAGAAGGAATTACGCAATTCCTAGGTTTTAGTGGAGCTATTGCATGGAGGACTTCAGTTAGAACTCATGTGACAGAGTTTGGTGGAGTTGATTGAGGAAGTTAGTGGAGTTGTATTCATTTTAACTAATTTAAACATAGTTGAGCTTTTTGTATCCAAGTTAACTAATAGATACAATTAGTGAGACTGGTGTGAATTAATTATTAATTAATTCACTAATTAAATACTCATTAATCAACTAAAGAATACATCAGTTAACTTCAGTGCATGGACATTTTCAGTGGAGACCAGTGCAGGAATAGGTGAAAGAGTAGGTTAACTATCAGTTGTGACTATAATGTTGCTATTTGCAACACACAGATAGGTGGAGTAAGCCCATGAGGATTGCGCAGTTCAGGCTGGTGGTTTATCTATATAAAGAGGCCATCCCATAACATTGAAACAAGCAATAGAGGCTAGCTATCAAGTGGAAAAAGGTTGGAGCATGAGTTTTTCTAGATCTAGCTTGATAGTGTGTAGCAAGTGAGGTAGTGCTGAGAGCTTGCAAAGAGCTTTGTACTATGATTGTTACATGATCTCCATGAAATGTATAATATACAGATAGTTGGGGTTTTCAGCTTTAAGCTTTCCCATTAAATACTGTGTTCATATGTGTGATGGTTTATGGTTTTAATGTATGCATGCAATTGATTTTATTTCTGCATGTGATGATCAATGGTAGAAGATATTTTGTATTATGCATGAAGCTAAAATAGTGTGTGATCAGGAGAATATAGGTGAATAATATCTCAGTTATTAAAATTTCTACAAATATGGATGCTTCCAATTCCCACAACATTACATGAGAAATCATTACCCATGTAAACAACTCCATCATTGATTGATTTATAAGATTTAAACCACTCTTTATGAATGCACATGTGATTGGACGCACCAAAATCTAATAGCCAATGTTGATCATGATTTAACAAATTAACTAATAGAACTTCGTCACTTATACCTGAACCGGATGCCGAGACTGAACCTGTATCTGTCGTGTTTGCCTCTTTATTTCCTATTGAAGAGTCTCCTTTGGATGTTTGTTGTCTCTTCCAACATTCCTTCTTCAAATGTCCCGATTTGCCACAAAACCAGCATTTTAGCTTACTCTTCTACCCTTTCGATTTTGACCGAGAGTTGTTCTTCTGACTGAAGCGTTTTTCTTTAGATCGACGTCTAACCATCATTAATTCTGATGTAGAGGTTTCTAAATTTGACCTCTTCCTGGTTTCTTCAGACAGCATAGCTCCAACAACATCATAAAATTCAAGGGTTTCTAACGAACTAAGACTTACAGAAGTAACAAAATGATCCCATGACTCGGGCAAAGAGCATAATAAAGTTACAGTTTTATCTTCTGAATCAAATTTTTCTTCTATACTATCTAACTACACCAAGAGAGTATTAAAGGTATTCAGATGATTAGTTATCATCGTACCTTCCTTCATGCGCAAATGTACAACTGTCTCTTCAGAAGAATCCTATTTGTTAAGGATTTTGTCATGTACAACTTCTCTAACTTTGTCCATAAACCAGCAGTTGTTTTCTCTAACATGATGTTAAATAACACATCATCTGCCAAACACAACCGTATGCCACTAAGTGCTCTATTATCGATGTCACTCCATTCGTCATCTGTCATGGTGTAAGGTTGTTTGGATTTTCCCAAAAGTGCCTTCGCCACACCTTGTTGTAGAAGTAGATCGTGCATCTTCACTTTCCAGATCTCAAAGTTATTTCTCCCATTAAACTTCTCGATCTCAAACCGAGCACTTTGAGTTTTTTCCATAGTTAAATTTGTCTTCTTCTCTATGGATCCTTAATTTCCTTTTTAAATAAAATTAACAAAAAAAAATTCTCTTTTTTTCAAACTTGCAATTAATTTCGCCTACAAACCGAAACTTTTTCGGCAAATTGACAGCTCTCATATACAAACATGCCACCATTTCACCATCGAAAAAACTTAGTCCTAGGCCCTAGGCCCTAGGCCCAATATAATGGCATATTACAATCGATGACATTTAAATGCAAATCGATTTTTTAAATGGAAAAAAGGCTTTTCATATACAAATTTAACCTTTCGATTTTAAATGGCATACGTTCTGTTTTATGAAGGCATTTAAATAAAAATCTTTGTTTTAGCTGTTTAATACAAATCGATTTTAAAAAACATTAAGGCACCTCCTTACCATTAATGCAAATCGATTTAAATGGCATAAAAAACAAACCTTCACCATTCAACAGTCCACGGTTTTGCTCTGGCTTCTCCACTCTTAACGCTTCCAGCTCGCTCATGGCTAACACAACCAAGGCTTTGTGAAAGAACCGCAGCTCTAGTCTGATCATTGACCCAGCTTTTACGCAGATCGATTAGCGACAGGTCTTCAGCAAACAGGCATCGTTCAAATGCTTGGTCTTACGGACCAACGCACAACGCACTATCTCACAGGACTTTTCGTTAATGCGCTGTTCAAACAGCGGCTCTGCTGCTCAACATTAACACAGGCACGCAGATCAGTTCATCCACGCTTGGCCACCGATCAGCACAGCTTCACATCACAGATCAAGCAGCAGGTCTTCCATGTAGATTCCTTGATTACAATCACAGAACTTCAACCTGAAAAGCTTTGACACCAATTGTAGGAGTTACACAACGGAAAACAAATAAAAAAATACACACAACAATCAAACATGAAGACAAAGATTAACGTGTTTCACCCAACCAATATTGGCTACATCCACCAAACAGAGGTATCGACGATCTTATTCATCAACAGGAGATTACAATAGAATTACTCATCTGCACTTCCTCTTCACACACCTCACATCTCATCTATTTTGCCTCTACAGGCTTACAGTTTATAAAAGAGAGAAGAAACTGAATAATTAATTCTATCACACCAAAATAGGATAGAATATCTCCTCATGCTGATTTGATGCCAGCAGTTTTGCAACAAAAAACTATTGTTGGCATATCCAAGAGATTTTAGGCAGCTAAATCTCAACAACTTTGGCCTCAAAGGTTCCTCAAAGGAGCTGGAATGGTTGCTCTTGGAGTCACTAGCCCTGCCTTTTCTTTCTTTTTTCTCTCCATGTCATATTCATCAATGCTCCATTTCCTTGTTCTCAATGATTTAATCCATGGCTTCCTACATTAATTTTGGGAAAGAAAATTATCTTTTTCGGTTTTCAAAAAAGAGATTTTGTGATTAAATTAATATTAAGGCCGTACAGATTTTTTCGAAAAAAGTTAAAATCTTTTAAAAGGATTCACGATGGAGTGTGATTATATTCTTATTTTGTTAACATTGCAATGTATTTGGTTTTTTTTTATGCTTTGTGGTTATTAATTTTTTTTTTAATAGCCATGTAAATATTTATGTGGATGAGTTTGTTTTGTGTTGTGATTGGAATTTTAAAGTTGTTGTTGTTACTCTTAATCTTGTTTTGTAGTAATTTTTCTTTTGTGGCTAATGGAAACATATTTTTCAGATAGGTAAAATATTGCAAGAACTTTTTGAGAAGAAGGCAATAAATCAACTTTGAAATGAGCTCTTTTAGTCACAGTTACAACTTTCTTGCAAGTAGAGAATGCAACACTTAAGAATCACTTCCAAACTATAATGGTTAAGAAAATTAGGAAGGTTGACAATATAGAGTAAACCATGGGCACATATTTCCAGCAGATGAGTTTCAAGAGAAGATTGACCTCATTGATGATTAGAGGAATTTGACTCCCTTTTTTACTCATAACCTTAAAAAAAAACAACTTCGCAAGCTGGAGGAGAAAAATAATTAACAAGATATGGAAGTTAGTTATTTAAAAGCCTCAATGTGGGATCAATATCGAATTTTGAAACAATATTATGTTGGCTTGTCACAATAGTTGATTGAGAAGGATGAGGTTATTCAAAAGTTGCAAGAGTCTAAGTAGCACCTTGAATTGGAAGTTAGTCCCCTGCAAAATGATAAGATGGAGACAATTGATTGCTCACCTTCTTCTAGACTCCTTGATGTTGATTTTATTGTTAGAGACCTAATGTTCATCCTCATGACTCATAATATGCTTTTTTTGCACCCAAATTGAAAAACATACTATCAGTATTGCGTTTCAATTGATGAGAAAAATGGGATATACTAGAGGAGGACTTGGGAAGAATGGACAAGGCATCTTTATTCCTATTAACCATGTATTCGAGACATCAAGGGCAGGCCTTTGATATGATGTTGTTGCTCCTGATCACCTACATCTAGCTCTGTTGAGACTCGAAAGGTGTCAATTTTTGTAAAAGGAATTCATACTGAGGTATTGGAAGAAAATGCTCTTGTTGATTGTGATAATAAGATCAAAAAAATGTCTTCTAATATCATTCCAGATGACAATGTTGCAACACCCAAATTTGAGTTTCTAGAACCAAAAACTCATCCATATGAATGTCCTTATATGGATCAAAGGAAATCACTCAAGCATCAACATTCTTGGTCACATAGCAGCCCTGCATTCAGAGCATTGCATAAGAGATTTAAAAGTATGAATCATGGACCAATGTCGACCATCAGGATCAATTGTGGTTGAATCAATGGATGGTCATGGAATCATTTTAACATATGTTTGTATAATTCATATCACTGTGCTTCATCAATTTTGTAATCAGATATATTTCCTATTATTAATTGTTGATTTCCATTACTCCCTCCATTATGTTTTAGGGGGGCGGGGAGAGTTTTTTTATGATAAAGACTATTAATTTCTGCCCCTTCTGCAATTTTATTTCAAGGCAGTAAGTTATATTTTGAAAGATATTGTTGGAATTTCTTTTTTGTTCTTGATAATTTTTGTTTCTCGAGGAATTTTTTTGATGATAAAGACTATTAATTTATGCCCCTTCTGCAATTTTGTTTCAAGGCAGTAAGTTATATTTTGAAAGATATTTTTGGAGTTTCTTTGTTATTGTTGATTATTCTCATTTCTTGTGTTTGATTAGTATGATGGTGACGATGTTCACATAACTTCATGAGTTTTGTACTACCATGTTTGAGCTAAATTTTCCATATTTATAGGCCTCATTATTTGTTTGTTGGTTGATGTTGTTACTTATAATTGAATCTTTTCTCCTCGTTCTTTACTAGCACATATTTTCTCTGAAGCATTTTTGGGGAAGTTGATAGTTTTCTCCACGCTTGTCGCTCTGCAACATTTCTACTTCAAATTTCAACTAACCTAATTGAGGTTTCATGGCTCTCATCTTCATAGTTTTGGTATCTCAACTTTTTGTACTTCCTGATTAGATCAGGCCTCTATTCTTACCATTCAGTGGATCTTTTTGGGATATACAGTTTCAGCTCCATGTAATTTGAGCACTAACATATCTATCTATTTTGGGGGGGATTTTTTTCCTACAAGGCCCTTCTGCAATTTTGTTTCAATGTAGTTAGTTATATTTTTAAAGATCTTGTTGTCGTTGCTTTGTGTTGTGGATTATTCTCATTTCTCATGTTTGATCAGTCTGATGGTGACGATGTTCACATAACTTCATGAGTGTTGTTGTACCATTTTTTAGCTAAAATTTTCATATTGATAGGCCTCATTATTTGTTTGTTGGTTTATGGTGTTTTTTCTAATTGAATCTTTTCTCCTCATTCTTTATTATCACACATTTCATCTGAAGCGGTTTTGGGGAAGTTGTTAGTGTTTGCCACTCTTGTGCATCGACAACATTTCTACTTCAAAGATCAACTAACCTCATTGAGGTTTCATCGCTCTCATATTCATAGTTTTGGTATTTCAACTTTTCATACTTCCTCATTAGACCGAGCCTCTACTCTTACCATTCTTTAGATATTTTTGGGATATGCAATTTCAACTCCATGCTAATTTAAGCACTGGCATATCTCTCTCTTTTGGGGAGAGTTTTTTCCTACAGGGTTTTTCTCCTTTTATCCACTTATGAGAGTTTATACTTGGGTACCTTATTAGGCCTTGTTTTCTGGGCCCAACTTTTTCTTTATGTCTTTTTCTTTTGTTTCACTTAAGCCGAGGCGTTAGATTTGGTCTTTTCCAATGCTTGCTTTCCTAAGGAACTAGTTATAGTGAGTTCTAACTTCACATAGAGATTTGTATTTTTTACGTTGTCATATTTATCATTAACTAGAAGTGGGCCTCATCCATTGCTATATAATGGATGTCCTCTATGTACTCTTACACATTTTTGTGAGTAAAATACTTTTACAGTGTGAACCACTTCAACAATGCAAATGATAAGATGAAAATTAAAACTATTCATGCCGCAAATTGTTATCATATTTTTTCATGGGTATCATAAATTGTAATAGAGCTATATACACAACAAAATTGAAGTCACATTTATGAGCATCGAAGAATGTATTCTGACACATCGAAGGCGGGAGCTTGCAAAGACTACAACCCAACATTATAGTTATGTGGATATATGTTAAATACAAATTATTTAACACCAGTTCCAAAGTTGGACACTTAAGTATTTGCTTGACAACCCCTTCAAGAGAGAGATTGGACTTCTTGGAAAGCTTGAGGGATACCTTTTTTCCTTATGTTCCTATAACTAATGTTTGTAATGAGCCATCTCAACTTTATATGAGGAGAAAAACAACATTCCTTGGAACCCATCTTCAACATATAACACGTTCCTTTATCTTGCACCATAGGCAGAATTTGTGTCTCTAAGCTCGAAGTGTAGGTTCAAGGCATCCAATTTTGAATTTTACTTTTGTTTTGATTTCCACAAAGATAAACATTGAGGAGTGATACACATCTACAAACCTGAAATTTCGTTGTGGAAACTTCCAATTTCCTAAATGTAACTTATTGCGCATTAGAATTGGCTCAATTATATCACTTTATAACTTGTTAGGTATTGAATATGGTTCAATTCCATTCGAATGATGAGCTAGAAAAACTGACAGACCTCTAGGACATTAATAATTGATCCTCACGATGGCATACTCATTGCACCATGATTGATAGAGAAACTCATCCACTTCACATAGGGCATTAACACATGTTCAGGAAAAGAAATCGATCATAAAAAGGATAAATATACAAAACCTCAATTAATTTTATAACTTATAACAATATATTTATGATGTGGGCGCATCAACCAGGGGAAATCCATTTTTTTCCTTTCACCCAAAGGGACCATAGAATTTGTAGGATGTAAATTTGTATAAAATAGAAATTTAGGAATTATAATGTAACTCCAAGTGTCCTAATTCAGGAGGTAATATGGAACTTTTGTGTTTTTAGTCTGTTGTAGTTATTTGTTGCTTTATGGCCAAACTGGACTTTGTAAATTTTCTAGGTGCCAAGTTGAGGTACTAGGTAGTTTTGTAAAAATCTGCAAACAAATCTACTTTGTTAGGATATGAGTCCTAACCTATGGGAAATTATAAAAAAAATGTATAGGTGGATTAGAGTGTTGGGTCCAGTTTTGTCTCATTTGATAGAGATATTTTGTGTGTAAGAGAGAAATAGAACAGAACCAGTGAAGGTCTAAAATGTAGCTCAGTTAGAGAGTGAGGCCTATGAAAATTGTGTCGAAGAGATCACCTAATTTGTGTATAATTACTATTATAAAATAGAAGTTGAATTTAATTTGTTCCTGTTGTTCGCACGAGATCAATTTTAAAATTTACACTTTGTGCTGCATATTTTTTAAATTCATTAGTGAAGGTGGGATAAATTTGTAATGGCCTTGTTAAAGTTTATTTCAAAAGAGAATTATTTCATTTAAAATATAGAATTATATTAATTCTATATTTTTCTAATATCGTGTTAAACTTTACCCATTTTCTGCTTATGGGTGACAATCAAAGGCTAAGATCAATGATTTAAATGCATTTCAGACCCCTATAGCACTCTGAAGTTTAATGAATTGGGGGGGGGGGATGGGTATTTTCCAAATCCTAGCCATTAACCACATGGAAAGCAAAGATTATTTCACACCCTATGCCTCAATGTTCAAGGGTATCTAGTGTCGCGAATTATGGACAGTTGTGACAGAATGAACACACAGGAAGTAAGAATGGATTTTGGCGAGCATTGATGCAATCCTAAAGCTAGAGAATCTGCAAACATTAAAAGATGCAGGGAACAAGCTCCATACAATTGTGAAGGATAACATGGAAATGAAGATGGATATTTGTGCTATCCCTCAAGATGACTCTACTCAAGACCCTTCACCCACTGGTGATGTGAAATTCAAGATGCAGACAAAGGCTTGTTCCTGTAATGAAATTCATGGTTTGTATAGTTTTCGTATGGAAGGACCGAAACTAAATGAAATGTTTGAGAAGGATGGAAGATACAAGTTTATATTTTCTATGGTGAAAAATCAATATGAAAATTCAATGTTGAAAGAAGAAGAGATATTTGTGGAAGCATCAGAGAAATTTGGGAAGTGGGAAATTGATTGTCAATTTCCATATGTTGAAGATGCATGATTTCCAACATACGTTGACAGTTGATTTGTGTGCTTGGATTTCTGTTCAATACAAATTATGTTAAACATACTTATGTCAAACACACACAAGTAGGAAAGACAGGCATGAGTTGCATTATAATTCATAAAGATGTATAATATATAATACAATAGGTGACCCTTGGTTTCCCATTCCAAGTGGTCTCTTGGATTCGATTTGTCCAATCACCTTCCACACCTACCCATTGAGGATTAGGTGTCCAACATCCCCCCCCCCCCCTTAATCCGAAGGGGTATGTGTGAGTCCAAGAAGAGAGTTGTAATACAAATCTGCAAAGTATGCATGGCATCACTTAGGCTGAATAAGCTCTCTAAAATGTTGGCATTAAGAGATGATTTAAGGATGACCACCAACACTAGAATGCTTAGTGCAGTTCCCAGAACTCGTCCAATTATGGCAAGAAGCTGAGGTATTATGCTAGAGGAAGTGCTCCTCATATTTTGAAGAGGGAGACCTTCAACCTAGAAGAAGGGAGGTCTACAACCTATGATATTTTAAGGATGACCACCAACTCTGGAATGCTTGATGCATTTCCTGGAACTCTTCCAAAGTTGGCAAGAAGCCGAAGTCTTCTGCTAGAGGAAGTGTTTTGAATTATTTGAAGAGGAAGAATATTAACCTCGCATAGATATTTTAAGGCTGTCCACCAACCAAAGGCATGCTCATGGGAATCTGTGTCTCTTGCTACAACTCTAAATCTGGAATGACAAGTTCTCGCCCCAAGCTTGCTTGAACTACTGTGTCTCTAGCTACATCTCTAAATCTGTAATGAGAGATTGTGGCCCAGGCTCGCTTGAACTACTATGTCTCTGGCTACAACTCTGAATCTAGAATGAGAGATTTTGGCTCAGGCTCTCTTGATGTGGCTTCGAAGCTTGTAGATGACCACCATTCCCCCCCTGTTAGGTACAAGGTGAGATGATGGTGAAAAATCAACTGTGAGATTGTTCAATATTATAGAATAAGTTCTGACATACGACTTAAACATATTTTTGGTTGTTGATGCCCATTGCCAAGAAACGATCCATCCAAGATGAATATTTTTTCTTGCAGGAGGCTTGCTTTTGAAGCATCTGCGTGAAGAATGGGTGTGCCACCCACAATGCTTGCATGGGTGAAGATCGAAACAATGATATTTAATATGGACAACTCAATCATAGTGTTGGCATTTTACAATATGTTGTTGTTGTTGTGGAAGAGGAGCAGAATCTAGAACAACTGAAGGTGCTCTGTCATGAAGAAATCCGATACTCTGAAATTTGATGGGCTTGGAGTAGTCTGGAATATGATAGGACAACTCCTGGTCATATCCAAGACCTATTTTGTACTTATTATGGACAAGCTCTTCCCAAGGTCTGATGATGGGCTTAGGAAGTGAAGTGTGAACATATGCATCTGCATACAAATATTCTTTTGAACTAGGAATTGAATGTGAATCGACCGCAACATTATTGACTTTCTGCTTATGGGAGTCTAGTTCAATGTTCTGAACAGGAACAAGTTCAGAATGATGACTCTGCTGTTGTAATTCATCTCATTGTAGCTGAGATTCTAGTTGCAGAAAATCAATCTTTTCTTGTGCATGATGCAAGCAAGTATGAATATCAAAGAGAGTGTCTTTACTGATTTTGGCTATGTCATCAGTAGTAGATTGTATCATAGTTTCCAAGAACTCTAATAGTTCATAAACTTTGGCCATTTTCCAAACAACTCAATCGAAATAAATGAACGGAGTTGGCTTCAACCTATGATTCACCTTTTATATTGAAAGAAGAGATAATAATACTATCATCACTTACCATGGAGTGTTTTCTAATGTTGGAAAATATAACATATCCACACAAAAATATTTCCACCAATTAAAGCTATTTAAAACTTAACAAAAATTCTGGCAACTCCACCTTATGTTTTTTAGGCAACACCAGTTAATTTACTTTTCTTGAGCACATAATTCAAGGTCATTGATATTTGGATATCTTCTCTAACTCATTTTCCTGGTTCAACATCAAACTACATGCATTGCTCCATTTTAGTGCACAGAACTCAACACACATTATTGATACTCAACACAATATATCCATTCAAAAAAATGAGTAGGACTTTCAACCCTGGATTTAAGGCTTTTATGTGAATCTAAGTAACAAGTTGGTGTAGCAAAGCACTTGATATTCAAAAAATTTAGACATTGACTAGAAGCAAATATTTTGTAGTGGCTAAATGTATCGATTCAAACACATTGTCTATTCCATGGAATTGGAGCTCGCTCTCTTCATTTTTGGTTGTCTAAACATGTATTAACATTACCACTCCTCTTCTCATAGATCAAATTGAATGTAGTCTCTTCTATATATTCTGCCTTGGATCACTAATATGATTTTAATAGCTACTTGAATGCATGCATCACTAGCTCAATATGCAAAAAAATGGCAGCGGGTCTGGCACCAACATCAGTAGCTTCACTTTGAATCACTATTTAGACATGCAGATTGAAACATTGTATATCGGTGGAGGAGTTTTCATTCATTGTTTTCTTCGTGCTTCTGATGGTTGCAATATCCTATACATTGTCGGGGTACTTCCCTTTACCTCTAGAGAATTTAACATCAATCTTGTTGACGAGGATGATGGTATGGGTGGCCAAAGAAGAGAACGAAATTTCAAGGTTGTTGTCAAGTTTTCATCTCGGGGCGACCTTCACCATTTAGGTTAGCTTTTATCAGGGAGGCAGGTAGATGCACCCGAGGAAGCTCTACAGGTTCTCGATATTGAACTGCACGAATTACTAATGAATAGGTATTCGCTGCTTGGGAGGTCCTTCTACTCCCCCGATTTAGGAACAATGAATTAACTTGGGGAGGGCTTAGAGAGGTGGCGTGGATTTTACCAGAGTATCAGAACCACTCAAATTGGTTTCTCACTCAACATTGATATGTCCTCAACCTTTGTCATTGAACCGTTGCCAGTAATTGATTTTGTGGCACAACTTTTGAAGGAGGTAGGCAGTGTGAAATAATGTGAAGGAGGGCCAAACACATAGGCCATGAGAGAGCCATGGAGGGCAAAGACTTTGATCAGTGGATTTGAATTTGTATGAGGTTGAAATACAGTGGGAGGAAGTAGCGTACAAGGCCAAAGGGCCAGCGATGTGAAGGTCACGGTGGAGGCAGTTTTTGGAGTTCCAGGAAAACTGGCATTAGGGGAAGTTTGAGGTATAAAATTGGCCTCCTAAGGAAATTATAAAATAATAGTGGAAATAAGAAGATAAGATTTGATGACATCATCAAATTTTAGAGGGAAAAATGAAAAAACTACTTTTTCAACTCGTATTTTCAACTTATCTCCCAAATTGTTTACTCAAATTTCGAGCAGGAGTACTCGTTGGATGCAAAATTTAATTCCTTATCCAATGAGTACCCATGTTTCATACTTTCGATGGACCCTGCTACATGAAAAATGAAAAATACATGAAAAACGTGATTGTGTGAAAAATGAAAAATACATGAAAAACGTGATTGCAATCACGTTTTTCATGTATTTTTCATTTTTCACGTAGCAGGGCCCATCGAAAGTATGCAACATGGGTAATCATTGGATAAGGAATTAAATTTTGCATCCAACGAGTACTCCTGCTCGAAATTTGAGTAAAAACTTTGGGAGATAAGTTGAAAATACAAGTTGAAAAAGTAGTTTTATTATTTTATTATTTTTTAATCTTTTTATCCTTTTACTTAAAAAATGGTGAATAATCCCCCATGGTTGACATCATCATATTGAATCTTATTTGTTCTTATAAAGTTTATTTTGGTTGTACATTTTTGTTAGGAGGCCCATTTTAGACTTCAAAATTCCCCTAATGAGTGAGTATGGAGGATGGTGTCAAGATGGAGTGGATTTTCTCACTGATAATTGCAATGGGTGCATTCCGAGAATCTCTGTGTGGATCCATTATTAGAGATGTTATTAAAGCATTACTGACAATTCCTGACCCACTTACATAAAAACGGGCTCTCGCAAAAAATTAAAACACTGACAGGGTTTGGCCATGGAAAGGTCAGGTTGCCAACAAATTGACAGAAACACAGTTTTCTTGTTGGCGTCCCCAAGATTTATGTTGAGTTTGAAGAGACTAGCCATTTTTTCTATGTGGGGAATGCAGAAAATGCATGGAATTCAATCAACCATAGAGATTAATGAACCATTCAGCATGTATGAATGCTTAGAGAAACTATCAGGAAACAAAATATTGTGTAGTAAGAAATAAACATGCACATAATAATGACAGTTTTAACAAGAAAGAAGGCATAAACGTCATGCAAATAGAAAGACCATAAAACCAGTGGTTCAAATTGTAGTAGGGTCAAAATTCGCTTGCTTTGATACCAGGTTAAACACAACTATGTCAAACACACACAAGTAGGAAAGATAGGCATGAGTTGCATTATAATTCATAAATATGAATATATATTATATAGTAGGTGACCCTTGGTTTCCCATTCCAAGTGGTCTCTTGGACTCCATTTGTCCATTCTCCTTCCACACTTACCCATTGAGGATTAGGTGTCCAACAAATTCGATCAGGGAAAGTGTATGGTGCCTAAAATTCAGCTTCCAGAAGACATTGGACTGTTGCAATTTAAATCTTTCCATTCCTGGCATACCGAGTTCTTTATGCATATTAATGTTGATTATCTTCCAAATCCACGGCTGGAGATTGTTAGTGTTCCAGATCAAACTATCGATGACGAAGCAATATGTCATGCTTGTGATGAAAGCACATCAAGTCAATCACAAATAAGTAATCAAACTATGGTGAATGAAGTTAGATTGTACATGTTATCACTCTAGTAATTTCTTAAGCTGTGGTATTTGAGTTTTTAGTCAAAGAACACTAGAGGTAACCACAAACCTACTTGGAACTCTAGGATATAGCCTTCCTAAAGTTAAGAGAGGGCTCTCTCTTTAAGATTTATCTTTGTTTTTTATTTATGTTTTTAGGCTAGTTATGATAGAACGATTGGTTTTGTTTTAAAACGTTTTGGTGGGAAAAAATCACTTAGAGGTAAACTAGAGACAAATCAACTTGTCCATTGGGCTATGGAGTCTAAATATAGCTAGCAGCACTAGAAGTCAAGGCCACAAAGGTACAAATGTATTCAGGGCAAGATAGATAACCCTCAGAGATTTGGGAAAATGTTTTTTGGTGAAATGTTATGATCGGAATAAAGGGAAATGAAGGATCCTTTGATCCGGAAAATGGAAGAAGGCGGCAGGGGTCAAATGGGAGTAGAAGAAATTAAGGATTCCTAACACCGGAAATCAACAGAAAACATTAAAATGGTAACTAGTTAAAAACAGGAAGCACTAGACTAATCCTGTAGTAATATTCCTAGTTGCACATTTAGATAGAACAAACATATAATGAAATTGCATGAAACTCAGAAAAGAAAACAATCGCAAGAAGGGAGTACTTCACTCATCAACTTATCACAGGGATCCTGAATTATGATGCTAGTTTAGCTTTGTCCAATCTGCTATTTCTAAATCAACACACAATAGGCTCCAATGTTCAGCAAAAAGTCTATAGTAAGTCTAGTAATTTTATTCCACACTGAATACTTTTAATGTAGAAGTATTTATACAAAATGTTATTACAAATATCCTAGGAGAAATCTAGGAATATCTTTAGGAAATAGAAAATATTTTTACAAAATAAGAGGGACAACTTCTTAACAAATCAGCAAGTTGTCCTCTTATCCAAAATAAATAGAACTACTTTATCTAACAAGGAGCTTTTGAGTGATTAGTTGTCCTACTTGCTGGCTGCTAGAAAATATCTTCATTTGAGTTTCCTTAGTTGATACTCTTTCATCTGATAGTCTTTAACGCTGCTCTTTAATGCTGATACACTTTTGACTGATATTTCCACTGTTTACTGTTGTAAAAATATATCTTCTTGGAGCAAAAAATCAATAGAATATCCTTTTATCTCATTGTTTCTTTTTTACTGTTTTTCAAGGAAATTTTATTCACTGTTCTACCTCTCATTGTTACATTAAATCTGTAAATGTTTTCCACTGTTCTTCATTGGGAATTTTGACATTCTTTAGCTTCCTGAAATTCTCATCGGCTTCTGTGTATATAGAAAAGGTGGGCTTGAACACAAAGAGATGTTTAATCTCATGTTGTAGAAAGAACAAATATTCAAAGTGCTGAAGGAGGACTTTTCATATGGGAGTGCCTTGTGGTAATGGTTTGTTGACTTGCTCCTTGGAAAATTCCCTTATCTTTTTATCATAATCCTTCTGGGGAATCATTTTTTCATTAAAAACATGGATGTCTGGTAGACCCCTCTGTCTCAAATTTGTGTATTTTACCAAAAAATTTGTTATGGAAATGTTCATTGATTCACATTTCTCTTCCAGATTTTTCATCAAATTTTTCTTTGTTGCCACCTTTTTAATCTATAAAATGGTTTTTGTTCTGTCCAATACGTGTAATTCTTCCAATTCTGCTCTATTCTTGTTGTTCAGGAATGTGATGAGTTTTAAAGCCTGAGCAAGCTTATCAGTTAACTCATCCTTGGTATTTTGAATTTCTGCCTGAGCTGCTAATAATAAGTCTCTCTGCTCATATATAACCTGAATTGAAGGCCATTGGGTGTGAATGGATTCAATTATGTTTGTCCATAGATGATTTTTTACAAATGAAATTTGTTTAATGAAAGTTAGCTCCATTTGTAAGCTCTTGATTTGTTCTCCAAGTCTGATTGCCTAATTTTGTTCATGGGTTTTAGCATTTATCAGAGCTAGCTTATTTGTAGCTTCAAGATTATCAATCATCTTCTTTAGGCTGTTGATTTCATTATTTTTCAAAGACAATTCCTCCATAGCTTTTACAATCTAACCTGATCCATCTGTTTGTTCAACCTGTGTTGTAGAAGAATCTGTGGTTGAAGTAGTAGCTAAAATCACTGGAACTGTAGTTGTCAGTGGTGCTTTTGGTGCTAGTTTTTCTCCTAATGTGGAAGCCACTGCTGTGGTAATAACTGGTATAACTGAAGGAATGATAGGAGTGTTAGTTTGTTTCACAGTTTCCTTCTCCTAGACAAGCTAGTCCATTTGGGATTCCATTTCTTTGATCTGAGCAGTTAGTTTGAGGATGAGCTTCATCATCTCTTCTTTTTCAGTTTGATCTTGAAGGATTTCTTTGGTTTGTGGATGCTCACTTCGAGGAAGCTTAAGTTGTTTCCTCAAAGCTGCTATGTCCTCATTGTTTTTATTTACCAACAACTCTGCTACTTGAATATTTGAGGGATCATATCCCACCTATAAAAATAAATCCTCTAAGGCTTTAATCCTTAGGTCCTTTGCATACAAAGATCCCTTGTCTAACTTCATTTGATCCTGCATATTAAGAATAGTATTCTGCAACTTGGTAGCACTCATTTCCTTTGTCACCACTGTTGAATATAAAATTTCAGAGCTATGTCTATGAAATTCAATTTGGTCCAGCTCATGAAAATTTTTAGTGTCTACCTCAAACTCCATCTTTTTATAATCTGCCATTGTCTTTGGTGCTGAAGTAGTTGGTTGCAAAAATGAAATAATCATCTTGTTTGTAGAATAATCAAAGGTTGTCAGTAGCATATTTTGATTCCCTAGTTTTTTCTTAAGGAATTGAGAAGATATCTCAGTCTTGATCTCCTCATTCTTCTGTTTTATCTTCTTATATTTCTCTTTTATATCTAAATCCTTTTCCTTAGCTATTTTTGAGGAAGAGGCCTCCATATTTTGTGGCTTTTCAATCATTTGAGTATCATCTTTACCTGTTGTTTTCTATTTTTCAATCTCTGCAAGAGTTTCATTGACTATCACTGTAGCTTCATCATTATTTACCTCTATCTCATTTGTATCTTCAATATCAATTACCTTTTCTTTCCCAACTAAACTAAATTTAAGCCTTTTATTATAAATCAGTTTGAATTTAGTTTCTGTAGTGGTTTCTGCTGTGTATGCTCCTTCTTCTCTGCTTATTTTAGCTGAAGTCTCTGGATACTGTACAACTTGAAGGGCTTGTGCTGTAACCATTTTTCCTATTGTCTCTGTATTGGTATCTATATCTATCAGTGTGTTCTCCACCAATTCTGATTGATTGGAAAGCTTCTCAATCTCTGGTTTAAGCTCATGTATGAAGGGTGTTAGTTTACATTTTACCCTTAAATTTCTCAGGATCCCTTGAGGATCATAGTTCCATGGAAAACTTTCTTGAAATTTATACTCTGCTAGTCTCTTTGTGATTTATTTTTTTGCCTCTCTGTTGTTTATGATGAAAGGACCAATATGACTCTTTAGGTTGAATTGAATCTTTTTCTTGGCAGCGAAGAATTTAATAGAGTTAGAATTGAGAATTTATCTTAAATACTCCAATGCAAAAATTCTCATGCTCATATATTTTGGCAACTTATAAGGTAATAAGTTGGATCCAAAAATTCTCATATTTGTATGCTTTTCATAAAGAAACCAGTCTCCCATTTTATTTTGTTCTGATAGTTGCAATATTCTTTTCGTTTCTTCATTGACTTTGGGCTGCTCTGCTTTGTATAAAATGTTCATTGCTGGATGTAGAAAGAGGTCTGAGAAATCTGTGTAGGTGAACTCAATACCCTATTTCCTGAGAAAGGAAGTCCAGAAGATAATGGATAAAGGCTTACCCTCCAAGTCCATCTTTTGCAATGAAATTGGAAAATTATTAGCTTGGAAGAATAAAAATAAGTGAAACAAGTAGGATGAGTATCTGAAAACCCCTTAAATGGGTATTTTGGTCAGCTAATGATGAATACTATCTGCTATGAATCTGGCATAATAAAAAATTATTGCTGGAGGTTGGCCTAGAGATAAGGTGGATAGAAAGCCAAGAATGGATTCATTAGTGAATCCATCTGTAAAGTATCCCAGCATAAAAGATAGCATTGAGATAATATGTCTAGAAGCTTCAGGAAATTTGGCAGTGGAATAAGGAGGGTTCAACTTAGGAATGTCAACATGGGGAGGCAAAAAGTTTTGAAATATCATAAACTTCTTTGGGAAATCCAGGACTAAGTACAACTGGGTCAAAGGTTCTACAGATAGGGGGACTGATTGAGGATCAGACTGTAATTGCAGCATTTGATTTATTGATTCTGCTATGATGGTAAAAAGGATTTCTCTATTAGCATTAACAATGGCCCTTTGGTCTAGTTCATAATGTTTCTGACATAATCTAACAAGGTCTTGTCCAGGGTGGGTCAATGGAACTACACATTTTGGAAAATGAGTCTCCCAAATAGGCATTTCATCCTTGTCCAAGTATTTATCATAGCACCAATTATGTATTTCTAAAAGGTTGAATTCTACAATAGGATCAACAATCTTGTAGTCCATATCATTCAATGGAAGGGTTTCTTCAGCAGCTATAGGTGGCTGGAGGGGATTTACTGACACATTGGATTTAGCAGTGAGGACTGGAGTAGATTTAAAATCTTTAGATGTTACAGATTTAGGAGGTTTGGATCCTCTAGGCTTGGTTGGTTTAGAACCTTCAGGTTTAGCTGTGATCTTCTTTTTGGTCATTTTGGAATAACTACTGCAAGCTTAAATTATTTGCAGGAGTTGTTTTTCTTTGTCAGAGGATATAAACTGGGATAAGACAGAAAACAAGGGTTTACTGAATATATTGGTCTGCAAAAAGAAGTTTTTAAGGTATTTATAGGCTTTAAACCCTTTTCGGTCTTTGAAATTGATCTTCAGAGGTCACAAATTGATGAGATTGGCTTCAAAAGTGGTTTTCTCGAACACGAAAATTTCTGGGAGAAATTGGCCAGGGTTTGGCCTCTTTTTGGCATTTTTTAGGCAACTTAGCTTGGTGAAATCTCCTAATTGAAAACCTGGTTCTATTACATAAGGTTTTGAATGAAATTTTCAGGCTTTAAATTAGTTGAAAAATACCTTAAATGCAGGTATTTGGCTTCTTGAGAGGTTTTGCGAGGATCTTAGTTGACTCTGAGCTTTCTTCTGGTATACTGGATTGGAAAAAATCTTTGCAGGTCTTCTGAATGGTAGATTTTGGTCGAATTTGGAGTCTCAGTGGGAAAAATAGTGTTCAGGGGTTTTAACACACTTGTGAGGCTCCTTATGCATTTGAAAATGATAAATAAAATGTTAAAATTGAACTTTATCAAATGTTTTATGGTATGTTTTAATTTTGATTTCATGCATTGAATGCAATTCAATTCCATGGCAGGAGGACAGTTTAAAAAATGAAACCATAAGGAGTTTATCACGTGCATTTCAGGTGGTAAATGGTTTTTTTTGAAATGAACGTGATCCTATGAGAGGATGCCACGTCACAGGAGGTGGAATGGGATCTGCGGAAAAGAAGTGAATGGTCATGATTTTCTTGGGAAGGTGTGGCTAATGGAATGGTGGGACCGGGGACTTGCTATGTGAGCTAGTGCTTTAAACTGGGTTAAAAATTTTATGGATGTGAATTTTATCAAAGGTTTTATATATGAAAAGTCGGGATTTATACATATGGTGGCAGGATCTAGGCATGGTTAAAGAAGTATACATGGAAGGTTAATCATATAAAGCATAAGGCTTTACATAATAGAAGTGAAGATAGGCTTATTTACGCGAAGTGAAGTTAAGTATTCACCTTGGGTTAACTTTATATAAGGTGTGGGGCTTTATATAATGGGGATAATATGAAAAGGGAAAGGCTTAGGCTAAAAAGGTGACTTTCCTTTCAAAGAGGCAGATTGTTGCATGTGTGGGAGTTTCCAAGCTTTTTCAACCTTATAAAGTGATAAAACATTTTTCATAACTTAGGCTAAAATGCTATGAGCGGGGTAAATGTATTTTATTGCAAAATACATAGGATATGCTTAAATATACATCTTTGCACTATTTATTTTATTATATAGTTTTTAAACCTGTTGAAGGGTCCCATAGGGGGCGGGGTATTTAATTATAGTTAGTTTTTGACCAAAGGGAGCATTATTTGGGTTTTTAATTTAACATGTGGATAATATCTTTGGTCAAAAATCTTTATAATAGTGGGTTTTGGGGGATATTTAGATATATGGATTTATATAAATAGGATAAGGTTTAATCTAGGGAATTAATAGACTAAGTTAGAAGTTAATATGACAAGGGGAGATGGAATACACAATATGACTAAGTAAAGTGAACAAGTAAAGCAAAGCTTGTTTTTCAACATTTCACCATTTACTTAGGATAAAGCATTTTTTAGTGTTATTGTATGTTTTCTGAATGAAGGAAGTTAATTAAATGAGATTTTATGTTTCATTAAGTAAGAAGGATTCTTTACTTATGAAGATGAATTAAATGTATGAATGAGGGATAAATAATGGTAAAGGGTATTTTAATCATAAGAACCCAACATTTTCCACTATCCAGTCATCAAGCTTTGGGTCTGGTCCCAACAAAAGTTAGAGAAATGCTCTGAGCCTTTTTGATTGGTATTATAGAATACTGAATACTTATAGGGGAAGGGAAATTAGTGATTTTTGCCCGGTGATGAATATTACATGCTTTTTCCCACTTCTTTCTACCTACCCAACATTGCTCTAACCTTTTTTCTTCTTTTTAGCAGGTGAATTTAAGCTTCCTAGCTTGAAACATTTTATTCTTTTGAAAGCATAAAACTATCTAATTCTACCTTATTTCATCTGAGGGCTCAGATTAAATTGATAGGCTCCTCATTATTCTCTACCTATCTACTGATTAGTCAGGATTAAATTGTCTAACCAATCTTTATTCACTATCTAAAATATTGAAATTGAAAACATGACAAGTCAAGTTTAAACAGTTTAACTCATCATGGATTATGGCATTTATTGACACTCTACCATAATTATTTGCAAAAAGTAAAAATTAGTGGCATTTGGACTTGCATGCTTTCATGTTTTATTCTCATTTTTTTCTTTTGTGATCTATATTTTTTAAGTCCTTTGATCTTTCTTTAGGAATTTTTACCCTCTTTTTGATTTTTTATTATATATATATATATATATATATATTCAAAATATGGGAAAAAAACTTGCAGAAAGCAAGGTATGTACATATTTTACAAGACTATCATAAGTAATTCAAAATTATGAATCATATATTTATAGGACCCTAACAGTGGCTTCACATGGGGATGGCATTTCCTGGTGAAATGTCAAGAACTATAAAACTAGTAACCTTCAATTTTGACCATGAGGACCCAGTAATTGTCTTTTGTTTTCTGCAAGAACTCATATTTATGACATTTTACTCTTCAAAGCTTAGGGCCTTCTCTCCAGGCTTCAACTTTGGAAAGAAAATATCCAATCCAATCTAAAAACTTCAATGGATATTTACAATGATGTAAAAAGTAACTTGGACTAACTATTGGTTAACTCAAAAGAATAGTAGTGTTTGAGCATTCTACCATTAACTGGTCCTTCTTGAATAACTATTCCATCCAAATATTTGATGAAGAAAGCATTGTTACCCCTATATCCATAAATTTGATAAGGTCCTTTCCATAGAAAGTCAAACTTTCCATGCTTACCTTTGTCCTCTCTCCTAGAATCCCACTTTAACACTTGATCTCCAATGTAAAAGTCATCTTCTTTACTTCTTTTATCAAAAAATTTCTTGATTTTATCATGAATGACTTGTGATTTCTTATAAAATTATTCCCTTGTTTGTTGTAGATGAATAGTTTGATTTATCCTCCTTTCTATATCATTGATTTCCACTTGTGATTCTTGAATGATCTTCATTAATGGAACACCTAAGGATGATGGGAAAACTGCATCCATTCCATAAAAAATTTGATAAGGGGAAGTGCCAATTGACTTTTTGGTAGTAAGTCTATCTGCCCATAGGGCATAGACTAAATTTGTATTCCAATTATTTTTGTTATCTTCAAGTAATGTTTTAATGATATTTACAAGGCTTTTATTTGAAGATTCAACTAGGCCATTACCCTGAGGGTAATAAGTAGTAGAGTGGCCTAGGGTAATATGGTACTTGTGACAGAAGGCAAACATTTTGTTATATTTAAATGCTGCTGCATTATCAGTAATTATTTTCCAAGGGCATCCAAATCTAGATAAAAGGTTGTTTTCTATGAAAGAGATAATGACTATGTCAGTGGCTTGTCTGGTAGGAATGACTTCAATCCACTTAGTAAAGTAATCTGTGGTAGTCAAAATCCACTTATGTTGGCCAAAGGATGGGGGGTGAATTTTTCCAATGAAGTCTAAACCCCATTGTTGAAATGGAAACTCAGTTTAAATTGGCTTTAAGGGTAAAGGTAACAATTTCTTTTTTCCTTCAAAAATTTGATATTTGTGACATGAAGTAACAAATTTATTAACATTAGCAAATAAGGTAGGCTAGTAAAAACCAACTCTCAGGATCTTATCTGCTGTAATTTTCCAATATAAGTGTCCTCCACAGTCACCTGCATGAAATTATTCAAGTAATTTGTCATCTTTTGCTTTCAGTAAACAATTTAGTAATATCCCACTATGTTTTTTCCAAAAAAACACATTCTCTAAAATACAAAATCTCATTGCTTTAAGTTTAAGAAATCTGGATTTTGTCCTTGATAATACAGGAGGATATTGTAAGTTTGTAAGTACGAAGATAATATATGAGTACCAAGGTGAATCCAGAAAGGCTTCACTGATCATTGGAGTCACCATTTCTTCCTGGTCATCAATCTGAGCAATAAAATTTATGTCTAATGCATTGCAATTAGATTCAGCCATCAATCTGGCTAATCCTTGTCCTTTAATGAGTTTTTTTGGTTTGATCTCTATGTCATATTCAAGGATAGTGGCAATCCACTTACCTCTTCTTCCATCAGGGCCATCCTGAGTAAGAATGTCTTTAACTACAGAATTAGGGACATAGGCAATTATGTGGGAGTAGAGAATGTAAACTCTGAAACATTTTATGGCCTTAACCAAGGCTAAGGCTTGTTTATCCATTATGTTATATTTCAAAGGTGCATCTCTAAGGGTCTTACTAAAAAAATCTATAGGCTGTTCAAAACCTTGATCATTCTTCTGCAGTAAAACTGCACCAATGGTATGCTCTGAGGCAAATGAAGAAATTATAAAGTATTTCTTGAAATCTGGACTGAATAAAACTGGTGTTTTAGTTAAATCTTGTTTTATGGATTCAAATGATTGTTTGGCTTCAACAGTCCATTTTAAAGTTGAGTCTTTTTTTAGCATATTGTTCAGTTCTCTAATAATTTCAGCTAAGTTTGAAATAAATCTTCTCAAAAATTTAATTTTACCTAAAAATGCTTGTAACTCTTTGATATTTCTAGGTGGACGAATGTTCAAAATAGCTTCTATTCTAGCAGGATCTATTCTAATACCTTCTTTTGAAATTATGTGTCCTAGTAACTTACCCTCCTCTAATCCAAAAAACCTTTTCTTGGGGTTCAAAGGTATACCCAATTTTCTACATTTAATAAAGACTTGTTTCAAATGATCCAAGTGTTCATTATCTGACTTAGAAAATACAATAATATCATCTAAATAAATAACCAAGAAGTCATGAATCTCCTCTGAAAAGGCTATGTCCATAGCCCTCTGAAAGGTTGCTACTTCATTCATCAGACCAAAGGGCATTTTCACATACATGAAAGTGCCCCAAGGAGTGGTAAAAGATGTTTTAGCTTGATCTTTTTTTTGAACAAGAATCTAGTTGTATCCTGAAAAACCATCTAACAAAGAAATTCTAGAGGAACCAGCTACCCTTTGTAATATATGATCCATTTTAGGTAAAGGGTAATTATCCTTCAAAGATACTTTTTTAAGATTTCTAAAGTCAACACATAACCTAATTTCACCTGTTTTCTTTCTTGTCGGTACTAGGTTTGAAACCCAATCAGAATATCTGATTGGTGCAATGATCTGAGCATCATACATGCGTTTTAATTCATTTTATATCAAAGGTAATAGAACAGGATTAATTCTCCTTAATTTTTGTTTGAAGGTTTTTTGATCATCTTTTATGGGAATTTTGTGTTGGATTATGTTTGTGTCATAAGCTTTAAGATCTTCATAACTCCAAGCAAACACCTCTTGGTATTCCTGTAAAAGATCAATGTATTTTTCCTTTTCTTGTGGAGGTAAATATTTAGACAGTTTAATCATTTTTGGTTTTAATTCTGTCCCAATGTTACATTCTTCAATGTTAGACCTAACTA
Organism: Pinus albicaulis; assembly: GCA_034641835.2. Classification (NCBI taxonomy): domain Eukaryota; kingdom Viridiplantae; phylum Streptophyta; class Pinopsida; order Pinales; family Pinaceae; genus Pinus; species Pinus albicaulis. The sequence goes on from CM076579.1 coordinate 169,725,462, forward strand.
GTTCCATTTTTGTCTTTTTAGACACATTATTGGAATAAAAAAGGTCTTCCAAAGGATTTAAACCTTTAGGCAAAAAACTATCTTTTAGATCTAGCATGTCAATTTCTTCTTCAATGATTTCCTCTATATCTAGCTTCTCTAAGTTATCTATGTCAGATTGAGTAAATATAGTGGGTTTGTTAAATTTATGTACATCTATGTTATCTATTTCACAATTAAAATCTGAATCTATATTACAGTCTGTATCTATTTTGCAATTTTGAAATTCTTCCTCATTATTTAAGAAATGGTAAATCCGTTCATCCTGAGAGAAAATCTACCAGTACTTGAGGTTGTCTGGGATAATTGGTCTATGTTTAACCTCAGCAGTGTACCTATGAGTTGGTTGGAATGGTAAGTTACAAGTACTAGCAAAAGTTGCCAGACAGTGTGCTTGAATGCTTTGTTTTATGGGCATAGAAGCAAACTTGCATTCCAATAAATCATCAGTTAAATCAATTGTCGTATCTCTGTATCTAGCTATTCTAGGATTATAAACAAAATAATATCCATTTATTTGCTTAATGGTTAATTCTGAATCTCCCATGATTAGTATTATTTTTCCTCCTAAGTTTCTGATAATCTGGAGGCCTAGAATGAGTGCCTCATACTCTGCCATGTTATTGGTACATTTGAAGTTGAGTCTGAAGGCATGTCCTTATGAATGATTAGTTTCCATATTTGTAATCCATACTCCTGCTTCTGCTCCTAATTTTTTTACAGAGACATCAAAGTCTAAGTGCCAACGAGACTCATGAAATATGTTTTCATTGTTTGGTTTTGGCTTATTATCAATCAGTTCAGTTTGGATTTCATTATTATCAGAGTTACATAAAATAAAAGAGTCAAGGTCAGTTGGTGTAGAATAAATGGGGTAATTTATGGATCTCTCAGCACTACTGACCATGAGTTTAATTAATTTTTCCCTATATATCTTTTTGGGTTGACCAAACACTGATATAGTAGCATAGCTCATGTCCAATTGTAGAGATCCCTGCAACTTTTCTCCCCGTGAGCGAGAAAGAAGCATACCATATTTTGGTGGGATGTCAGCTACTACAATGTCCATTACCATACTCTTACCAGGGTACTGAGCTAAAGTAACACATAAGTCTTTAATCAATCCTAAGCATTTAACTTTGCTACAGTCAAATGAAAACAAATATTTGTAAGGCCTGGTTATTTCTAGATTAAGAGTTTCCATGATATCTTTTGGCATTAAGTTATGGGAAGCTCCTGAATCTAACATAGCGTTGTGTAAAATCTAATCATGAATGGTAATAATGATATAGAAAGGAGGGATTGATCCATCTAAATGGTTTCCATTCACATCAGGGCCAAAAATCAACTCTGGTTGATCATCATTCAAATTAATAGCATCTTCACCATCATTCATATTCAAAGTTTCAGTTATAGTTGATTTGTATGTGTCATTTTTAACCAATTCTGTTAAAGGAATAAGTATTTTTAACTTAGCAATTTCAGATTGAATATTGAATGAGGGTTGAGATTTACTAATTTGAACTAATTCATCTTTAGTAACTGTAATTTGAGTTGGTTTTTCTTGATTTTCAACAATGAAATTTCTATCTTCAATTGTCTTGACATTCTCTGTCTGAGTTTCTTGAGTTTTGCTGCTTTTAATTTTCCTTTCACAAACTATTTGTGTGGCAGCAGAAGTTTTATTAGACTTAGAATTATCAACAGGTGTTCTGGGATTATCTGTTCTAGGATTTTCTATTTAGAATCAGCATAAATCTTTTTAGGATCAGAATTCGTTGTTTACTGAATTAGAAGCTTTAGCAGTATTAGCTTTTTGTGCATCTTTGGAAGATTGAACTGCTTCATCAATAATATCAATAATTTTGGGACTTGTTGATTTTTTAGGACTGGAAGGGTTGGAATTTTGCTTATTTTCCCTTGGGAGAATTTGCAAAACAAAAAAATTTGGGGCTTCTACATTTTTCTTATTTTGATTTTGGGAATTGTTTTTAGTAGAGGAATAATTAATTTTCTTTTTTCTAAGGTTATACTGACTGTGAATTTCATTAATAGCAAATTCATAACCTTGTTTGTAGTCAAAGGATTCACTGGAGTTTAATTTGAGTTGTTGAAGCTCAACCAGTTCTAGATCTTCCTGAGTGAGGAAAATGGTGTTGTTTTCATCTATTCCCATTAGATGATTGATGTCATCCTCATCTTCATCATTATTTTGAGAAATTTCATCATATTTCTCTTGAAATGGGGGCCTAATGTTTTGGTCTGGAGCTGCTTCTTTAGCTTTTCCAGAATTATTATTTTTTTTTTCTGAAATTGGGATTTCTAATCTGAGTTTTATTATCCCATTAAGGTTTTATATCTATATTATCTAATATTTCTACCACCCTTTCTAAGGTTTTGGCTAAACTATCTATCTTTGCATCTGAATTTTAATTTTATTCTTTGATATTCACTCTTCTTTCATTTATGAGTCTATTTTTTTTAGCCAATATGTTTATTTCTACACTAACAACATCTTCTTGCATTTTTTCTAAAGTGTATGCACCTCTTTCCCTTAATTGATAAGCCATATCTACATCAAATCCATCAGGGAATTTGAACATAACAGAATAAGGAGTAGGTTTAAGAATTGCAGGGATAGAATTATAGACACTATTATACCTAGTGCAGTAATCCTGAACAGACTCATTTGGAGTTCTTTTTAATGCATCAAATTCAGATAATATTTGAAGGGGGTTCTTTTTATTTTCCCATTTATTCAAAAATTTCCTATGAAATACAGCTAAATCAGTTATGCTACCAGAAAATAGATCTTTAAACCATTTCATTACTTCTCCAGTCAAACTTTGAGCAAACAATCTCATTTTAACATCTGATTCATCTATTTCATAAATTTCAAAGAAGTCTGTGACTTTAGTTACGTGTTGTTGAGCAGTATATTGTGTAGTACCATCAAACAATGGTATTTTGTTTTAATAATCTTGAGGCATGTTATGCAACTGTTGAGGTAAGACAAGGGGAGTATACCTAGCAGCCATGGCTTGAAGCTTTGTTGAGCTGCGAGGTATAATGGTAATGATAGGTGCAGTGCTGGATATGGTAGCTGATGAACTGAAAATTGTAGTTGAAGAGCTGGGAAATGAAGATGGTATGTAAATGGAATTGCTGGGAAATAAAGATGTGGTGCTTATAAAATCTGAATGTAAAGTAGTGGATGCAGTGGATTAAGTGGATGAAGGAAATAATTTCCTAGGCTGCAAAGGCAATCCAGGAATGAAATGATCTGTAGATGAACTTGCAGTGGTATCTATAAATGAAGTAATAGCATATAAGATGAATCTTCTGTTGGTATTATTGTTGTATGCAATTGAGAAACTGGAGGACATTAATCTTTTCAAATGTATTTTGATATTCATATTTATTTGATTTTGTTCCTATTGAAATATTTTTCTGTTTTGCATTCAGAAATGAAATAAAAACAGGATCTATAACAGTATTTTTCAAATCAGTTTCGGATTTAATTTTAAACAATGAATATTCAAACTTCAGATCAAAATCAATATCATTTAGACTCACTAACTCTTTGGGTAAAGAATTGGCTTTTCTTAATGGTACTTCAGTTTTTAAATTGACAGTTTGTTTTTTATTTTTACCAATCTGATATGGGTTATCTACTATAACTGTAGGCTTAGGATCCGGATTAGACCTAGTATATTAGGTTTTACTAAAATCTAGAATGACTGTTTTAGATACCCACAACCTATAAAAATAATCTTAAAGTAAAAATGTAAATGAAAGATCTTCCTTTAAGACTAAATTTAAGACTGGAGATTGGTTAGTTCCCGAGTATGGTCGCCAGTATGTTATCACTCTAGTAATTTCTTAAGTTGTGGGATTTGAGTTTTTAGTCAAAGAACACTAGAGGTAACCACAAACCTACTTGGAACTCTAGGATCTAGACTTCCTAAAGTTCACAGACGGCTCTCTCTTTAAGATTTATGTTTATTTTTTATTTATGCTTTTAGGCTAGTTATGATAGAACAATTGGTTTTGTTTTAAAAAATTTTGGTGGGAGAAAATCACTTAGAGGTAAACTAGAGAGAAATCAACTTGTCCATTGGGCTATGGAGTCTAAATCTAGCTAGCAATACTAGAAGTCAAGGCCAAAAAGGTACAAATGTATTCAGGGCAAGATAGATAACCCTCAGATATTTGGGAAAGTTTTTTTTGGTGAAATGGTATGATCGGGATAAAGGGAAATGAAGGATCCTTTGATCCGGAAAATGGATGGAGGAGGGAGGGGTCAAACAGGAGTAGGAGAAATTAAGAATTACTAACACCAAAAATCAGTAGAAAACATTAAAATGGTAACTAGTTAAAAACAGGGAGCACTAGACTAATCCTGTAGTAATATTCCTAGTTGCACATTCAAATAGAACAAACATATAATGAAATTGCATGAAACTCAGAAAAGAAAACAATGACAAGAAGGGAGTACTTCACTCATCAGCTTATCACAGGGATCCTGAATTATGATGCCAGTTTAGCTTTGTCCAGTCTGCTACTTCGAAATCAACACACAATAGCCTCCAATGTTCAGCAAAAATTCTATAGTAAGTCTACCAATTTTATTCCACATTGAATACTTCTAATGTAGAAGTATTTATACAAAATGTTATTACAAATATCCTAGGAGAAATCTAGGAATATTTTTAGGAAATAGAAAATATCTTTACAAAATAAGAGGGACAGTTGCTTAACAAATCAGCAAGTTGTCCTCTTCTCCAAAATAAATAGAACTACTTTATTTAATAAGGAGATTTTGAGTGATTAGTTGTCCTCCTTGCTGGCTGCTAGAAAATATCTTCATTTGAGTTGCCTTAGCTGATACTCTTTCATCTAATACTCTTTAATGCTGATCTTTAACATTGATACACTTTTGACTGATATTTCCACTGTTTACTGCTGTAAAGATATATCTTTTTGCAGTACAAAATTAGCAAATTGTCCTTTTATCTCACTATTTCTTTTTGACTATTTTTCAAGGCAATTTTCTTCACTGTTCTACCTCTCATTGTTACATTAAATCTGTAAATGTTTGCCACTATTCTTCATTGGGAATTTTGACATTCTTTAGCTTCCTGAAATTCTCATCAGCTTCTATGTATCTAGCAAATGTGGGCTTGAACACAAAGAGATGTTTAATCTCATGTTGTAGAAAGAACAAATCTTCAAAGTGCCAAAGGAGGACTTTTCCTATGGGAGTGCCTTGTGGTAATGGTTTGTTGACTTGCTCCTTGGAAAATCCCCTTATCTTTTTACAATAATCCTTCTAGGGCATCAATTTTTCATTAAAAAGATGGATGTCGAGTAGGCCCCTTTGTCTCAAATTTGTGTATTTTGCCAAAAAATTTGTTATGGCAATGTTCATTGATTCACATTTCTCTTCCAAATTGTTCATCAAAATTTTCTTTGTTACCACCTTTTTAATCTGTAAAATGGTTTTTGTTCTGTCCAATACCTGTAATTCTTCCAATTCTGCTTTGTTCTTGCTGTTCAGGAATGTGATGAGTTTTAAAGCCTGAGCAGGCTTATTAGTTAACTCATCCTTGTTCTTTTTAATTTCTTCATGAGTTGCTAATAATAAGTCTCTCTGCTCATATATAACCTGAATTGAAGGCCATTGAGTGTGAACGGCTTCAATTATGTTTGTCCATAGATTATTTTTTAGAAATGAAATTTGTTCAGTGAAAGTTAGCTCCTTTTGTAAGCTCTTGATTTGTTCTCCAAGTCTGATTGCCTTTTTTTCATGGGTTTTAGAATTTATCAGAGCTAACTTATTTGTAGCTTCAATATTATCAATCATCTTCTTTAGGCTGTTGATTTCATTATTTTTGAAAGACAATTCCTCCATAGCTTTTACAATCTGACCTGCTCCATCTGTTTGTTGAACTTGTGTTGTAGAAGAATCTGTGGTTGAAGTAGTAGCTGAAATCACTGGCACTGCAGTTTCCAGTGGTTATTTTGGTGCTAGTTATTCTCCTAATGTGGAAGCCACTGCTGTGGTAATCACTGGTATAACTTAAGGAATGATAGGAGTGTCAGTTTCTTTCATAGTTTCCTTCTCCTGGACAAGCTAGTCCATTTGGGATTCCATTTCTTTGATCTGAGCAGTTAGTTTGAGGATGAGCTTCATCATCTCTTCTTTTTCAGTTTGATCTTGAAGGATTTCTTTGGTTTGTGGATGCTCACTTTGAGGAAGCTTAAGTTGTTTCCTCAAAGCTGCTATATCCTCATTATTTTTCTTTACCAACAACTCTGCTGCTTGAATATTTGAGGGATCATATCCCACCTGTAAAACTAAATCATCTAAGGCTTTAATCCTTAGGTCCTTTGCATACAAAGACCCCTTGTCTAACTTCATTTGATCCTACATGTTAAGAATAATATTCTGCCACTTGGTAGAACTCATTGCCTTTGTCACCACTGTTTAATATAACATTTTAGAGCTATGTCTATGAAATTCAATTTGGTCTAGCTCATGAACATTTTCAGTGTCTACCTCAAACTCCATATTTTTATAATCTTCCACTGTATTTGGTGCTGAATTAGTTGGTTGAAAAAATGATATAATCATATTGTTTGTAGAATAATCAAAGGCTATCAGTAGCCTATTTTGATTCCCTGGTTTTTTCTTGAGGAATTGATAATATATCTCAGTCTTGATCTCCTCATTCTTCTGTTTTATTTGCTTATATTTCTCTTTGATATATAAATCCTTTTCCTCATTTGTTTGTGAGGAAGAGGCCTCCATATTTTGTGGCTTTTCAATCATTTGAGTATCATCTTTACCTGTTGTTTTCTCTTTTTCAATCTCTGCAAGAGTTTCATTGACTATCACTATAGCTTCATCATTATTTACCTCTGGCTCATTTGTATCTTCAATATCAATTACCTTTTCTTTCCCAACTGAACTGAATTTAAGCCTTTTATTATAAATCAGTTTGAATTTATCTTCTGTAGTTGTTTCTGCTGTCTATGCTCCTTCTTCTCTGCTTCTTTTGGCTGAAGTCTCTGGCTGCTCTACAACTTCAAGGGCTTGTGTTGTAACCATTTTTACTTCTGTCTTTGTATTAGTAGTTGTATCTATCAATGTGTTCTCCACCCCGTTATGGCCTAAATCTACCTCAGGCTGAGAAAGGAAGAATCTAGGGTAACATCAAACCATGCTTAGCCTGGTAGCTAGCCCTACCAGATCGGGAGAGGGCTCTCTCCTTGTCAATCTCAGCAAAAAATGATCAGTGAGGCTTGAGATGACTTGAATGAAAACTGATTTTAGGCTAGGTATGTATGCAAAAGAGTCTTTACTAAATTTAATTATATTTTGTTGGCTCAAGAGGAAAGACAAATTTGGGTCTGGGGAATAAGGCTCAGTTTTGCAGAGATCTAAATGGGGCAAGGTAGGCAATTGATTTGACACTTCAATTTGAAATAAATGGAGATTTGAGACAGGTGAGGAGTTGAAGAGGGCAAGAAACCTTCAAGGATTCTCTTCAAACAGCTGAAAACATAGAAAGTTAAACAAACCCTAGGTAGAGCACTGCAAATTTTAAAGAATTCTACCTTTATCCTTGTTTGTTTAAGTTAAGAATAAATAAGAGAGAAAATGGTATACATAAAACACCAGTAGAATTACATTTACACAGATAAACACACTATCAAAGCAAATGCCACATGAATCCCATAGAGTGTTGCAAACCCTGGTATATTCCTTTGCCAAACTGCAGAGATGAATGTACAATGATGCTCAAAGCATTCCCAAAATTCCAACCATGCTAATGACTTAAAAACCAAGAGATACAGACAAAAAATAACTCATGCCAGCCTATAGGGGTTGAGCTCATAAGTTTAGGAGATTTTCCAAAAAAATATAAACTGAGAACTAGAAAGTAGGCAGTGGAACAGCTTGCCTCTAAAAACTAGGAAACTGATTCATTCAGTTGCAAATTACCTTTTGATGGATGAATCTACCTCTATGAGTGAAATTTTATCATAATTACATCAAAATCCATCATGTTATATTTAATTACATCATGATTTTTACAACTAGAAGGAAAAAGTCAAACTGTAAAAAAAATTTAGGCAAAAAACAGAGTTTTTGACCAAAAATGAGTAAAATCCTCCAATGCGTCACGCCTGATTTCCCTATGCGTCGCGCCTGTTTACAACTAATTTTGGAGGCCTTCCCGGTGTCCAAATTTTCTCCAAGTGGGCTTGTTGGAAAGCTATGCCTGTCTAATTTCCAACACAAGTGGAATTTTTGAATTTGGCTTCCATTTTCCCCTCTAAAACGGAGTTCTCCCAAGACTGTTTCCTGTGTGTCAAAAAAGGGGCAGAAAGGTCATTTTTAGGGTGTTTTTGACCTTTTTGGAAGCCCAAAAACTGTCAAAATTTCTTGGCCATTGGTAGGCATGCATATTTTTCCCTGAAAAATCCAAAAATGCTGAATTTTCATCAAAATGAGGTCTCCATCAAAAGCGAGTGCCAAGTGGCGCGGCGCATAGAGCAGAAAAGTCTTATTTTTAGGCCAAAAATTTCAAAAATGCAAAAAATGTCCCAAATTTTTTGAAATTTGGGCTGAGTGTTCTTCATCAAGTGCTATGCTGCGCCAAGGAAGCCTCAGCCAATATCTAAATTGTATCATCCTCTTTTCACCTCCTCGATGCCTTCTTCAACTTGGCCTTCAGGATTTTGATTCTTGCTTTGCACACATGGTTTCTCGCCCAATAATGATTAGCCATATGCCTCAACATGTTTTTCTCTTTGTTGGACTTCTCCAACAGCTTTTCCAAATGCATATTTACCCTTTTAATCCAAGTTTCACGATCAGCTTCATTTTCTTGCTCAAGTGATGTCATCTTGGTTTTGCTCCTTTTGGTAGCTTGCTGGTTCTCACGTATTTTTTGCAGCTCCATAATGGTTTTCTGATCCTCTAGCTGCTTGTTTCTTTGCTCAAGGTATTTGATTATCGACTTGGCTCTTTGTAGGTTGAGGGACAAAGTATTAATCTCCACCTGTTGCTCCCGAATGATCTCTCTAAGCTTTGAGCTTGGTGAGCCCAAATCAGTGTCATCCTCCTGAATGAGAATAAAATCTGCCCCCTACCCTCCTGAAGGCCCTTCATCATGTAATGGTCGCTTTCCCTTTTCCTGTACCTGCACTGTTGATGGAGGAAGAGAGACCCCTTCCACCCCGGGTGGAGATAATACTCGCTTGGCTGCTGCGAACAACCTTCTAGTGACCTTTTGATAGGTGACAAACACCGGCACACTAGTGGTCTGTGTCTCATGACCCTCCTGCTGATGTGAAGGTCCACCTATCTCATGGAAAGCTTTCGGAGGTACCTGAGGAGCTATGAAGAACTCATGAGAAATGAAATCCTCCCACAAAATTTCCTGCAAACCAAGCTGATGCATAACCACAATTTTGATGAGTGCACAATGATATATACTGTTATACTGCTGCTGAGGAGTTTTTTTTTGCACCAAGGTGGTCATCTTCTCAATATTTAGGCACATGAAGTAGGGGAGGTTCATCATTCTCACCCTGGTAAAATGCATTAGCAATCTGATGTGATAGGCATATAGGCGAGAAAACTGGCCCTCGCAGCTGAAATACTTTATTATGAGTTTCATCAAAGGAGCATATGAGTTTTTGAGGTACCAAAAGCAAAAAACTCTGCTGAGTTGTCTCAAAAAACTAGGCTTGATGTATGGTCAGAGTGTTCCCTGTCAATTTGCTGCCTTTTATTCCACTTCTCTCCGACATTTGGAATGCCGGTTGCTAGAGAGATAGACTCCAGTGTCAAGGTGAATGTCACACCTACAAGAGTGACTTGGCCATTATGTAGATGAAGCACAAACAATCTGGCCAACTCATGATGGTACTGGACTCTAGCAACCATCTCACAAAATTGATAACAAGATTGTTGTTGAAAACATGTGATAGCAAGAGGGCAGGCCTGCAGCTCGGCAAGTGAAGTAGGCTCCTCCCATACATGTTTACCACTCTTGTGAGGTCCCCTTGGTGCATGCAATTCGGTTGGAGAGTCACTGTGTGTTTCTTCATCTCGGTCATAGGAGGAGTCTGACTCCACGTTTTCCAAGGTTTGTGTTGTCTTAGATGAGTATGAAGATTTTTAGGTGTCTTTGGTTTTTTGCTGCCAAGTGTATGAAAATGTGTGAGGGACTATGAAGAGAGAGGGTAAGAGGGATTTTGGGAATGTTGCCAATTGGAATTTGGGGAATTGAAGGGTTTTAGGGATAGTTTCTAGGCTTTTGAGATAGCAATTGGGGTTTGGGAATTTTGTAGTTAGGATTTGGGATAATGGGAATTGGGATAGGGGTGAATGAATTTAGGGATATGGGGGATAGGGAAATGATTTGATGAAACTAGAAAAGCAGTGAGGGAATAAAAAGGTGAGGGAGTGATGGCAACAAAAAACCAATTTACAAACCCTAAGAAATCATGTTTTGAGCAAGGAAGTAGGCTTTGAATTTTTTATTAAATCCTCATAAACATATTAAGACACACGTTTATTGGCATTGGAAGAGTTGTTTGACTTACTTTGACCGGAGGAAACTGAGCAGATTGAATGAAATCGTGGTGAAAATAGCTTGCAGCTCTACGCGCCACAACACAAACCCAACGCGTCGCGCCGGTTATATGCGTCGCACCAGTGTGTTTTTAACACTGTGGAGGCTCGCCCAATGTGCCGCGCCACTTTTATGCGCCGTGCCTCTCAGTCAATGTGCCGCGACCCTAAAATTCGCATAGTTTCCCTTCAAATTGATCCCTTTCTCCAACACGATTTTCCTTTGCTCAATATTTCTTCTTTGAATGCAAATGAGCCCTTTGAACATGAAACCACTAGTATATTAAGATATTTTGATTTTTTCATTGAAAATCCACTTTATAATGTTTACAATCGACACTTTCTTTTCAAACTCACGAAATGGGCTTGCTTCATTTTGCCTTCGATTAATCCAATGACTTGCTTTTTGTTTTCCTTGTGGGATGTGACTGCTAGAGCTTTATATGACTAGGGTTGCCATTGAAGTTGCTTACATATGAGAAAATTTGAAATTACATCAAATTTATATATAAAAAAGATAAAATAATCTATTTTTTCTCAAAACAGAGTTTTGAGGAAAAATACATTTCTAGGCATATGATGATGAAATTTATTTAGTACTGGAACTTTATTCAACCTCCTCATGCACCTGCTGACCATTATTGGACATTTTGAAGACCTTTCTGATGAAACCCTAGAACTGATGAAACTGAAACCCTAAAAAATGACTCTTGCAAACTATAAGACAAAAAGTGACTGCAAATGATCTTAATGAATGGAAATGGGCCAACAGGTAAAGGACATGAGGAAAAAATCTACAACAAGCCACTACCGTCAGATGATCCATGCTCCTAATGGAATGCAGTTGACTGAGTGAGACACCTAATATGCAATGCAACAAGAGAATTTTGATCATTGACGGAGGGATGAAGATACCGACACTAACATTGGCTCCAATGGGGATGGTAGCTCCTTGAAGGTGCCAAGAACTACAGCTCTCTGGGAAAGTAGGCAGTGCCTTCGTCCATTGGGCTATGGAGTCAATAACTTCGACAAACCAAAACCAGAATCTTGACTCAATTTCAGGGCTGAAATCTGACTCAAGACTGACTCAATTTCAAGACTGAAATCGACTGAAAGACCTGACTCAAACAAACCAAACCAAAACTGAAATCAACCCTCAATTTTATAGCCTTCACCTTGGGCCCCAAACTGAAAGAATGATGACATCACACACTTGCGATGAAATTTAAACAAACCGGTATGTACAGTGATACATATGACAGCAGAAAGCATTTCAAAAATAGTACCGTTTGAGTAGCCGACCATTGACTAGCCCACCTGGACAATCTTCTCCATTCATTTCTTTCAGAAGGAAAGCATTTTGGCCTCGATATGCAGCAATTCTGAAAGTTCCTTTCCAAATATTCTCAAACTTGCCATGCTTACCTTTATCTTCATTTCTCGCGTCCCATTTTAGCACCACTTCCTCTATTTGAAACTTGTCTGCCTTTGCCTTTCGATCATATATCTTCTTGATTCTCTCTTGCAGCATGAAAGTGTTCTGAAAAACCTCCTCTCTAGTCTGTTGTAAATGGATCATTTGATTAATTCTTCATTGCAAATGATCATCCTCGCTGCCAGCTTCCTGCAGAATTTTAACCACTGGAACTGCGAGAGAGGTTGGGAATACAATGTCAACACCATACACGAGCTCAAAAGGGGACATGCCTATAGATTTATTTTGACTTACTCTGTCTACCCAAAGTGCATTAACCAGTTTGTTGTGCCAACTTTTCTTGTTCATTTCCAGCGGCTTTTTCATAATATTGACCAAGGATTTATTTGAGGATTCGGCCAATCCATTGCCTTGTGGATGATATGCGTTTGAGTGCCCCAAAGTGATTTGATACTTATTACAAAATTCAACCATTATTTTAGATTTAAAATCTGTTGCATTATCAGTGATCAGCTTGTTTGGACAGCCAAAATGAGACAAAATATTGCTTTCAAGAAATGAAATGATTACCGAATCAGTGGCCTGCCTAGTGGGAATCGCCTCAATCCATTTGGTAAAATATTCAGTCGCTGTAAGGATCCATTTATGCTACGCTGAAGAAGTAGGATGAATCTCGCCAATGAAGTCAAAACCCCACTGCTGAAATGGAGCACTTACTTCAATGGGCTTGAGCGGTAAAGGCTGCAATTTTCTCCTTCCTTGAAAAATCTGACATTCATGACAGCTTTTAATAGTTTTGTACAAATCACCAAAGAGAGTTGGCCAATAATATCCTGCTCTCAAAATTTTTTTGGTCGTTGTCTTCCAGAAAATATGACCTCCGCAATCTCCCTTATGAAAGTCTTCCATAAACTGTTTTGCCTCTTCTTCAACCAAAAAATTGAGCAAGACACCACCGAGATCTTTCCAATAGAGCGCATTATTCATGATACAAAACTTGGCAGCCTTCAATTTCGGTGTCCTACTTTTGTTCTTAGCCATTCTTGGCAGTGGTGACAGATTTTGGAGTACATAAACAATGTCTGAATACCAAGGAGAAAGAAAAAAAATTTCTGATACCTGAGCAGGCGAACTTTCTTCATTTTCCTCGGACATAGCAACAATGAGATTAATATCCAAGGCATGCAAATTTGACTCAGCCATTAGTTTAGCCAGCCCCTGTCCTTTGATGAGCTTTGTAGGTTTGATCTCCACGCCATATTCCAACAAGGCAACAATCCATTTGCCCCATCTCCCTTTTGGATCTATTTGCACTAATACATATTTAACAACAGCATTAGGAACATAAGCAAGGATGTGAGAATGCAGAATATAAACTCGAAAATATTTCAATGCTTTTACCAATGTAAGAGCTTTCTTTTCAATAATATTATACTTTAAAGCTACATCTCTTATGGTTCTGCTGAAAATTGCTATTGGTTTCTCAAGCTGGTCTCTTTTCTGCATTAAGACTGCTGACATAGTATGATCCGAGGAAAATGAAAACAAAATGAAATCCTGAGTATAGTCCGGGCTGATCAAAACCAGAGCTGAAGAAAGGGCCAATTTCACCAAATTGAAAGACTTTACTGCTTCCTCAGTCCACTTCACTACACTATATTTCTTGAGCATGTTTGTGATTTCCCTTAAATGTTCTGCAAGATTGGGCACAAAGCAACGTAAGAAATTCATCTTACCGTTGAATGATTGGATCTCCTTTTTACTTCGGGGAAGATCAATTTGCTGAATGGCTTCTGTTAGCACCCAATCTAAACCTCAGGCTGAAAAAGGAAAATTAGGGTAACAAATAAACCACGCTCAAACTTGTAGCTAGCCCTACAAGGACAAGAGAGGGCTCTCTCCGTAGAATCGATATTCAATAACACGATAATAAACTGATTTTAGGCTAGATATATGACTATGAAAAGGGTTTTGATAAATGACTGAATTTTTAGGGATGTATGGGACAAAAGGACAGCATGAGCTGAGGAATTAAATCAAGGACATAGGATATTTCATGGGGCAAGGCAGGCAGGAGGTTTAACAATCAAATTGAAATAAGGCGAAATGGGAAGACTGTTGAGGAGCTGAAAAGGGAATAATACATGGATCCTTTTCAAACCGAAGAAAACACACTGAGTATGAATGAGTCCCCAAGGAAGAGCATATAAGATGGATTCTACCTTTCTAACTTGGAAACATTCAACTGGAAATGTTTATAAATGAATGATGAAACATAATAGTGTACGTATGAAACACAGAATAGAAACATATGCTAAACCTCATACCACATGAATCCCACAAATCAGAGCTGCATCATTTTATTAATTTCCTACCAATACTGTACGATGGAGCGCAGATTTTTTCTTCCACACTTTTCCCAGAACTCAGATCCTTTACAAATGATTTCCAATTACAATAAATAGAACAAATTCGTGGGAATATAGATCGATAAAAAGGAGGAGAAATCGTAACTGAAGACGGAAAACCAAGAGCTAATGATTTCTCCGTGAAGGAAGAGCTGCGTTACATCTGGCTAGTGAGAAGGCGAAACATTGTAACGTAGATTTTACTACAACGTAACTGAAGATGTCACTGTTACAAATTTGGGTCTCGGACTCTAGCTGTCGCTTTGCTTTCCATTATTTCTTTTGAATAACTTAATTTTAATAAGATGTCGTTGCAGTAAACTGGAATAAACTGAAATAATGCCTTACATGAAGGGAAACAGTGAATAGGAAGGAAGGGAGAGGAGGCGGGACCAGCATCTTAATCGCAATTGGGATCGGGGAGCAGGAAAATATATACGAAATAAAAATTTCGATGCGGTTGGATTAAACCATGAGAAGTCCTTTAATAAACGTAATAAAATGTGATTTGGGACTTACAAAGGGGAAAGGGCCTTTATATTATAATGGGGAGTAAGTGATGTATGGTGGGCCCGGGGATAAAATCGCAATTGCAATATTGGAAGGGAGTGGGGCTAATCACATCAGAATTTGCGATGCGGTCAGAAGTTGCGACGGGGATTTTGCGATGGGAATTTGCGACGAGGATTTTGCGATGGGAATTTGCGACGGGAATTTGCGACGAGGATTTTGCAATGGGAATTTGCGACGGGAATTTGCGACGAGGATTTTGCGATGGGAATTTGCGACGAGGATTTTGCGATGGGAATTTGCGATGAGGATTTTGTGATGAGGATTTTGCGATGGGAATTTTACTTCACTTAGGCATAGAATTCAATCCAGAAGTTAGTTTTGAGAGTGTAGTATACCGTTGGAAAGCTCTTTCCGGGCTCTTTCTGATGGATCTACTTTGAAGATGATCTGGCACTGAACATGCTGCAGAAAACTTCTCTGAATGCAGAGACATCACTTTGTGGAGATAACAACTTCTGAATTGCGACTTTGAGTTTATTGATTTCCTCATGACCTCGCTGATATTATTGATATTTGACTCATTAATTTGACCATGGTGAGACCCTAGAAACTAATGAGACCCATCCTATGACCTACTAATATGATTTTTGAGAATGAAGGTGGCTAATGACTAAAGACCATAGAAAGGAGAATCAGCAAGTACCTCATGAGGGAAAACTGATAAAAATTACTACCATCAATGAATCCATGACCTCGCGGAATGGTGAAATTTTATTCGGTATGAGACACCTAATATGAAAATGCAAAAGAGCAGTTTTGATTACTAATGGCAGTATGACTAGACTGACACTAACATTGGCTCCAATGGGGATGGTAGCTCCTTGGAGGTGAAAAGAACACCATAGACCAAGTAGCCTTATTCATTGGGCATGGAGTCAAAAATACTGAAAAGCTGACACAATGCAGACTGACACTGACTCAATACTAAGACTGAAAAAGTGAAATAAAAACCAAACCATACACAAATCACCCAAGTCTTATAGCCTTCACCTCAGGCCCCAAACTTTAATGACTGTGTACTCTGAACTCTGATAAACATAACATGGTATATACAATGATGACATAGATCCTGATCCTTTGTTTTCAATAGTGGTAGCGCTTCAAAAGCCTACCATTCACTGCTCCTCCAGGACAATCTTGGCCATCCATTTCTGAAAGCAAGAAGACCTTCTGTCCTCTGTATGCTGAGATCCTGTATGGTCCTTTCCACAGGTTTTCAAACTTACCATGCTTCCCTTTGTCTTCATTTCTAGAATCCCATTTCAACACTAAATCATCCAGATGAAACCTTTCTGCTTTTGTCTTCCTGTCATAGATATTTTTTATTTTCTCCTGCAATTGAATAGCATTCTGTGACACTTCCTCTCTTGTTTGCTGAAGGTGGATCATTTGATTGATCCTTCGCTGATTGTCATTGTTTTCGCTATCAACATCTTGCAATAATATCATAACTGGGACTATAAGGGATGTAGGAAAGATAGCATCAGTACCATAAACCAACTCAAATGGTGACATACCTATTGATCTTTTACTGCTAACTCTGTCTGCCCACAGTGCGTTGATGAGCTTCCGGTGCTAATTTCTTTTGTTTTCTTCCAACATTTTCTTGATTATATTCACCAGCGATTTGTTAGATGACTCGGCTAGGCCATTGCCTTGTAGATAATATGCTGTCGAATGGCCCAGCGCGATGTTGTATTTGTCACAGAAATCAATCATTTTCTTTGATCTGAATGCTGCTGCATTGTCTGTTACGATTTTGCATGGGCAGCCAAAGCGAGATAAAATATTCGATTCCAGGAATTGAATGATTACCGTGTATGTTTCTTGCCTAGCTAGGATGGCCTCGATCCATTTGGTAAAGTAATCTGTCCCTTTCAATATCCATCGGTGTTGTGCTGAAGATGCGGGATGAATTTCTCCAATGAAATCGAGCCCCCACTGCTGAAAGGGTGCGTTCACCGAAACTGGTTTCAAAGGGAGTGGAAGAAATTTCTTCTTCCCTTGGAAGATTTGGCATTCATGACATTTTATCACGGTCTTATATAAATCAGAAAATAATGTGGGCCAATAATATCCGGCTCTCAATATCTTGTTAGCTGTAGTCTTCCAAAACAGGTGACCGCCGCACTCGCCTTTATGAAACTCGTGCATTATCTTCTACGCTTATTCTTCAACCAAACAATTAAGCAGAATGCCTCCCGGATCTTTCCAATACAGAGCGTTGTCTAAAATGCAGTATTTTGAGGATTTTAGCTTCAGAGATCTACCTTTACTCTTGGACATGCCCGTAGGGGGTGACAAATGCTGAAGGACATAGACGATATCTTAATACCATGGGGACTGTAGAAAAATATCTGCAATTGGAACCAGTAAACCTTCATCTTCCTCTTCTGCCACTGTGGTTATAAGGTTTATATCTAAAGCACACAGATTTGATTGGGCCATCAATTTCGCCAAGCCTTGGCCTTTGACCAATTTCGTGGGCTTGATCTCCAGATCGTACTCCAACATGGCTGCTATCCACTTACCTCTTCGACCTTCTGGATCAGTTTGCATTAACACATCCTTCATTGTTGTGTTGGGGACATATGCTATAGTATGTGAATGTAGAATGTAGACCCTAAAATCCTTCAATGCCTTGATAAGAGCCAATGCCTGTTTTTCAATAATGTTATATCTTAAAGTAGCATCTCTGATAGTCCTACTGAAGAAGGCAATTGGCTTTTCTATTTTATCTCTCCTTTGCATTAAAACAACGGCCAGAGTATGCTCAGATGCAAACGAAAATATGATGAAATCTTGAGTGTAGTCGGGACTGATCAAAACTGGGGCATTGGACAAAGAAAACTTTACCAGATTGAATGATTTGATAGTCTCCTCACTCCATTTAACAGTGCTGTCCTTTTTCAACATATTAGTCATTGCCCTCAAATGTTCAACCAGATTTGGAATGAATCGTCGCAAGAAGTTCATTTTACCATTAAAAGCCTGAATCTCATTCTTGTTTCGTGGCAGGTCTATAAGCTGAATTGCCTCCACTCTAGCTGGATCGATGCGAATACCATCTTTGGAGATGATATTCCCCAGCAGCTTGCCTTCATCCATGGCAAAGAGACACTTTTTGGGATTGAGAGAAATCCCAAACTTTCTGCATCGTTGAAAAACAACTCTCAAATGGTGCAAATTCTCATCATCTAATCCTGAAAACACTGTCAAATCATCCAAATAAATAACCAAAAAAACATATTTTTCATTGGCAAAAGCAATGTCCATGGCACACTGGAAAGTAGCTCCTGCGTTCTTCAGTCCGAAAGGAATTTTGGCGTACTGGAAGGTTCCCCAGGGTGTTGTGAAGGCAGTTTTATCTTGGTCCTTCTCATGCACCAAGATCTGGTTGTAGCCTGAGTAGCCATCAAGTAGTGACATCCTGGATGCTCCAACTACTCTCTGCAAAATATGGTCCATTTTCGGAAGTGGATAATTATCTTTTAAGGAAGCCTTATTCAGGTTCCGAAAATATATGCACAACCTTATTTCTCCAGTATTCTTTTGTACTGGGACCAAATTTGAAATCCAGTCAGAAAATCTAATGGGGACTATGATACCAGCTTTGTACAATCTGTTTACCTCTTTCTCGATGGATGGCAGCAGCTTTGGGTTGATTCTTCTCAGCTTCTGTCTGAATGGCTTTTGATCCGGCTTGATAGGAATAGTATGTTGAATTATGTTCTTATCATACACCTTCAAATATAAATAATCCCATGCAAAAACATCAGAAAATTCAGAAAGAAACTTCACATACTTCTCCTTCACTTCAGGGGACAATGTCTTTGACAATTTGACAAACTTGGGCTGGTCAGTTGTTCCGATATTCACATCTTCAACTCCTTTCTCTGTGGGCACCAAGCTTGGCTTCTTTGAAACATCGTCATGATCAAACATCTCCTCTAGAGGTATAAGACCTCTAGGAATTATATTATCTTTCGGCTGCAATATGTCCATTTGGTTTGTTTCCAATTCTTGATCATCAACCACATACTCACCTTCTATGGGAGTGTCCTTGAATTTTCCATCACCCTGTAAAAATGCATTGATCTCATTATCATCCCAAAATACTTTCCAATACCTTAAATTATCCGGAACAGCGGGCCTATGTTTGACATGAATCTCGAATTTGTTGCTGGAGTTCATCGGAATCTTCAGGTTACTTGTAGTAGTGGCAAGAGAATCAGCAATAAGATTCTGCATCCTGGGTACCGCTGTCAAAGTGTATTCTGGGAATGTCTTCAAAATGTCCAGAACTACATTTCTGTATGCCCTCAGTCTTGGATGTTTAGCTTGGTATTCTCCTTTCACCTGCTTGATTATTAACTCAGAGTCGCCATACACAGAAATCCTTTTTGCCTTCAACTTTTTCAAGATTTTGAGGCCTGCAATCAGAGCTTCATACTCTGCTTCATTGTTAGAGCATTCAAAGGCCAACTTATAAGCACATACTCTGACATTACTAGGGACCTTTTCAGGCTGAAACATAGGACTCCTTACCCATATTCCAATGCCAGCTCCATCCTTACCAACAGCTCCATCAAAATCCATACTCCATAGGCCTTCTTCTTCTTCTTGTAGATGCTGAAATTTAGTTTCTTCCTTCCTTTCACCTTGGTTGATTTCTGGCTTTTCATTATCCCTTTGTTGCTGGCAGTCAGGAGGCTCAGAAGTACTTGCTGCTTTGTCCTTTTCCTGTTTGAGGACCTCTCTGAAATTTTATGAAATCTCGGGTATCTCCTCCACTTGTACTAACTGAACATCCTCATCATTCAGACCACCATCTGAATATAAGACGAAAGACTCTAAATCTGTGTGAACCGCATTGATGGGATGGTTTGCTGGCTTGTCTTTGCTAGTAATCATATATTTCATTTTCTTTTCCCTGTATAACTTTCTCAAATGGCCAAATACAGGGATTGTGGCATAGGAGAAATCAAGTTGTATGGTCCCTTTAATTTTTGCACCCCAAGACCTAGATAGAAGCATTCCAAACCGTGGTGGGACATCAGCAACAACTACATCCATCAAGACATTTTTGGCTGGGATTTGATCTAAAGACACTACTAAATATTTGATGAGACCGATACAATGGACCCTACTTGAGTCGAAAGAATACAAATCATGTTACTTTCTAGTAACATCAAGGCCTAACTTCTCCATGACAGATTTGGGCATCAAATTATGCGAGGCCCCGGAGTCCAACATGGCGTTATGCAAGATAAACTCATGCAACCTAAGACTTAAGTAAAAAGGGGGAACTTCATTTTCTTCAGACTCTTGTGTGGCTGGACCAAAAATAATTTCAGGGTAGTCATCTTCCACATTAACCATATCAGAAAGAGGGTCAATTTGAAAGACTTTAGACACCTAACTTTTATATATGCTATTCTTCACTAACTCAGTTAGGGGCACAGACACTTTCAACTTGGAAATTTCACTTTCTAAATTAAAGGAGGGAGCTTTTTCTACCTCTTTAGTAGGAGGGTCTTTTTTCTCTGTTTTCTCTTTCGTTGTGTTCTGCTTGCTTTTCTCTTTTGCAGCGTTCTCAGTTGTATTAGTAACTGCATTTGTTTCGCTGGATGAAGGATTGGCTGGCTCTTTTCCTTTCTTCTGTGCCTCGTCCTCAATTTGTAGTTATTTTCTTTTTTGAATGGGGCTGATTGCGACGTTTCTGTTCCTTAGATAATACTGCCTTTGTTGGGCTGACAGCGCGTTCATATACCCTCTCTGGTAATCATCAGATTCTTCTTCTAACATTACGTCATTTTCCAGGATGAAATTTTCGTCCCCTCGAATGTCTGGAGTCACCACTGTGTATTCTTCGTCTTCTGTGTGGAAAATGGGCTCACCATCAGCTGTGAAAAAATGATTGGTTTCAAACATGGGACCATCGTCATCTGAGTCAGTCCCTTGCACGTAGTTCTATTGTAAGGGCATTCTAATATGTTGTTGTGGTGCCGCTTGGTCCTGCGCCCTCTGTTCTCTCTGTCTAATTCTGAATTGCGGCTGCTGTTGACCTCTAAAATTCGGATTTCTTATTTGGGGTTCCGGTTTGTCCGAAATTGTTAATCGATCAACCATCCTTTCCATTATACGAATTAGTGTGTCCATTTTTCTGTCCGAAGGGGATGCTTCTTCTTTCACCACGACTTTCTTTTCAGCTCTGGCTCGAGCTCTTCTAGCCATCAGATTTGCTTCGACGCTTACTGCCATCTTCTGCATTTCTTCAAGTGACGGTGGATCTATTTCACGTAGTTGATATGCCATATCGACATCAAAACCATCCGGAAACCTCAGCATAGCTGAATCGATAGGAGGTTTGAGATTAGCTGGAATAGCATTGTATACCGTATTGAATCTAAAACAATAGTCTTGCACCGTTTCACCTGCATTTATTTTAATATTCTCATATTCAGATAGAATTTGCTGTGGATTCCTTTTCACCTCCCATCGGTCTAAGAACTGTGTGTGTAACTCCTGTAAAGTGTGAATAGAGCCTACTGGTAAAGCTCTGAACCACTTTCTCACTTCACCTCCCAAGCTTTGAACAAACAACCTGGTAGCTACATTTTCTTCTTCCACTTCATGCAAGTCAACAAAGTCATTCATCTTTTCAACATGATGCTGGGCTGTAATGCCCTGAGTGGCATCAAAGATAGTAATTTTACTCTGATAATCAGCAAGCATATCATTGAGAACCTGAGGTAAAACCAAGGGTGCATACCGGGCAGCCATAATTCTGGGAGGATTTACCACAACATTTGTAGTGCTGGAATTTGAGGTAGGTGTTGATGGAGGAGATGAAAACTGGGAATTGATTGATGGGAATGATGATGAATCATGAGGATGGAATGCTGCTCCTGATGATCCTGAAGGCTCAGGAATATAAGTTGCAGTGATGGACTGAGGTGAATTCAAAATGTAGTCATCAATGGAAGAATTTTCTCTCTGAACTTCAATATCTACAAGAAACTCTGGATCTAAAACCGTGTCTTCAAGTACAGTTTCAGACTTATTTCTAAACAAAGAAAGCTCAAAATTCTCATCAAAAGAAAGCTCTTCTACAAAAAACCACTCACTAGGCCAAGTATGGGACCTGAGAATAGGTGTAGGACTTAGCGATCCCTCTTGTCTTCTGACTATTCTTGGGATAAGATTTGGATTTTCAAACACCGGGGGAGGATTTAGATCAGGGTTAGCCCTTGTATATCTTCTTGAAGCCAGTGTGGTCAAATTACTACTGTACAATATTTATATCAGCCTAGAAAGCTCTGAAATATCATCATCGAGACTTTAGAAGAAAAATATTACTGGGGTGATAAATCTTCCATGCAAAAAGTTTGTAATTGCGTTCCCCAGTATGGTCGCCAGAGATGTTAGCACCCAATCTGAACCTCAGGCCGAAAAAGGAAAATTAGGGTAACAACTAAACCACGCTCAGCCTTGTAGCTAGCCCTACAAGGACAGGGGAGGGCTCTCTCCGTAGAATCGATATTCAATAACACGATAATAAACTGATTTTAGGCTAGATATATGACTATGAAAAGGGTTTTGATAAATGACTGAATTTTTAGGGATGTATGGGACAAAAGGACAGCATGAGCTGAGGAATTAAATCAAGGACACGGGATATTTCATGGGGCAAGGCAGGCAGGAGGTTTAACAATCAAATTGAAATAAGGCGAAATGGGAAGACTGTTGAGGAGCTGAAAAGGGCATAATACATGGATCCTTTTCAAACCGAAGAAAACACACTGAGTATGAATGAGTCCCCAAGGCAGAGCATATAAGATGGATTCTACCTTTCTAACTTGGAAACATTCAACTGGAAATGTTTATAAATGAATGATGAAACATAATAGTGTACGTATGAAACACATAAGAGAAACATATGCTAAACCTCATACCACATGAATCCCACAAATCAGAGCTGCATCATTTTATTAATTTCCTGCCAATACTGTACAATGGAGCGCAGAGTTTTTCTTCCACACTTTTCCCAGAACTCAGATCCTTTACAAATGATTTCCAATTACAATAAATAGAACAAATTCTTGGGAATATAGATCGATAGAAACGAGGAGAAATCGTAACTGAAGACGGAAAACCAAGAGCCAATGATTTCTCCGTGAAGGAAGAGCTGCGTTACATCTGGCTAGTGAGAAGGCGAAACATTGTAACGTAGATTTTACTACAATGTAACTGAAGATGTGACTGTTACAAATTTGGGTCTCGGACTCTGGCTGTCGCTTTGTTTTCCATTATTTCTTTTGAATAACTTAATTTTAATAAGATGTCGTTGCAGTAAAATGGAATAAACTGAAATAATGCCTTATGTGAAGGGAAACAGTGAATATGAAGGAAGGGAGAGGAGGCGGGACCAACATCTTAATCGCAATTGGGATCGGGGAGCAGGAAAATATATACGAAATAAAAATTTCGATGCGGTTGGATTAAACCATGAGAAGTCCTTTAATAAACATAATAAAATGCGATTTGGGACTTACAAAGGGGAAAGGGCCTTTATATTATAATGGGGAGTAAGTGCTATATGGTGGGCCCGAGGATAAAATCGCAATCACAATATTGGAAGGGAGCGGGGGTAATCGCATCGGAATTTGCGATGCGATCAGAAGTTGCGACGGGGATTTTGCGATGGGAATTTGCGACGAGGAATTTGCGATGGGAATTTGCGACGGGAATTTGCGAGGAGGATTTTGCGATGGGAATTTGCGACGAGAATTTTCGATGGGAATTTGCGACGAGGATTTTGCGATGGGAATTTGCGACGAGGATTTTGCGATGGGAATTTGCGATGAGGATTTTGCGATGGGAATTTTACTTCACTTAGGCATAGAATTCAATCCAGAAGTCAGTTTTGAGAGTGTAGTATACCGTTGGAAAGCTCTTTCCGGGCTCTTTTTGATGGATCTGCTTTGAAGATGATCTGGCGCTGAACGTGCTGCAGAAAAATTCTCTGAATGCAGAGACATCACTTTGTGGAGATAACAACTTCTGAATTGCGACTTTGAGTTTATTGATTTCCTCATGACCTCGCTGATATTATTGATATTTGACTCATTAATTTGACCATGGTGAGACCCTAGAAACTAATGAGACCCATCCTATGACCTACTAATATGATTTTTGAGAATGAAGGTGGCTAATGACTAAAGACCATAGAAAGGAGAATCAACAAGTACCTCATGAGGGAAAACTGATAAAAATTACTACCATCAATGAATCCATGACCTAGCGGAATGGTGAAATTTTATTCGGTATGAGACACCTAATATGCAAATGAAAAAGAGCAGTTTTGATTACTGATGGCAGTATGACTGGACTGACACTAACAGCTTCCACTCGGGCTGGATCGATGCGGATTCCATCCTTTGATATAATATGACCGAGAAGCTTGCCTTCATCCATGGCAAACAAACTCTTCTTTGGATTGAGAGATACACCATATTTTCTACATTACTGAAATATAATCTTCAAATGATAAAGGTGCTCTTCATCTGAATTATAAAAAACTGTCAAGTCATCAAGATAAATAACTAGAAAGACATATTTTTCATTTGCAAATGCCATATCCATTGCTCGTTGAAAAGTCACACCAGCATTCTTCAATCCGAAAGGCATTTTAGCATAATGAAAAGTTCCCCACGGAGTGGTGAACGTTTTTTTATCTCTATCATCCTCATGGACCAGAATTTGGTTATAACCGGAATAACCATCGAGCAGCGACATGCGGGATGCTCCAACTACTCGCTGAAGTATGTGATCCATTTTGGGAAATGGATAGTTATCTTTCAAAGATACTTTATTCAGATTCCTAAAATCAATACATAAGCGAATCTCACCTGTTTTCCTGTGCACGGGCACCAAATTAGAAATCCAATCTGAAAATATTATGGGGACAATGATACCAGCTTTGTACAACCGATTCACTTCCTTCTCTATTGAGGGCAGTAGCTTTGGATTTATTCTTCTCAAATTCTGTCGAAGGGGCTTTTGATTTGGCTTGATCGGGATGGTATGCTGAATTATGTTTGTGTCATATGTCTTCAAATCTGAATAGTCCCAAGCAAATACATCAACAAAGGAAGATAATAAACTGATATACTTTACCTTTACCTGTGGAGGCAATGCCTTGGACAATTTCACCATTTTAGGATTTTCTGCTAATCCAATGTTCACATCCTCAACTCCTTTCTTGGTTGGCAGAAAACTCGGTTTTTGAGCTACATCATCTTGGTTGAAAAGCTCCTCTAAAGGTATTAGACCTTTAGGAATGAAATTTTCCTTGAGCTGCAAAAATTCCATCTGATTGACTTCTATATCTGCCTCGCCATCATCATGCTCCCCATCAATAGAAGTGTCTTTGAATTTACCTTCATTTTGCAGAAATTCATCGATTTCTTTATCATCTTGAAACACTTGCCAATACCTTTGATTGTCAGGGACAGTCGGACGATGCTTCACATGAATATCAAAGTTGTTGTTTGAATTCATCAGAATTCTCAAATTACTTGCTGCTGTTGCAAGTGCATCTGCAATGCCATTCTGAATACGAGGGACACATGTCAAAGTATAATCTGAAAACAATCTCAAGATATATAGTACTACATTGCGGTAGGCCTACATTCGAGGATGCTTAGCTTGGTATTCACCTTTCACTTGCTTGATAACTAACTCAGAGTCGCCATACACTGCAATCCTTTTGGCATTTAACTTTCTAAGAATTTTCAAACCAGCAATTAAAGCTTCATATTCAGCCTCATTATTTGAACAGTCAAAAGCCAATTTACAAGAACAAACCCTTACATTACTTGGCACTTTGTTTGGGGAGAAAAAAGGGTTGCGTATCCAAATGCCAATTCCAGCACCTTCCCTTCCTACAGCACCATCAAAATCCATGGTCCACAAACCAGCTTCTTCCTCTTCCAAATGTTGAAATTCTATTTGCTCTTTTACTTTTCCTTGCTATCCATCAATATTTTGTTGTTGTCGGAAGGCTGATTGCTCATCGGTACTATCAAGTCTTTGTATCTCTTTCTTTAAGACCTCTCTGAAATTTTCAGTGATTTCTGGAATGTCTTCTACTTCAATTAATTGGCTATTTACATCATTAAATCTATCTGAGTTTAAAACAAATGATTCTAAATCAGTATGTACATAGTTGATTGGATGATTTACCGGTTTCTCCTTGCTAGTGATCATATACTTCATCTTTTGCTCCCGGTATAATTTCCTCATCTCACCAAACACAGGAATAGTAGCATAGGAGAAATCAAGTTGCAATGTCTCTTTAAGTTTCACTCCCCAAGATCTGGAAAGAAGCATGCCAAATCTAGGAGGAATATTCGCCACAACCACATCCATCAAAACATTTTTAGTTGGAATCTAATCCAAACTGACCACCAAATATTTGATAAGACCAATGCATCTTACTCTTCCAGAATCAAAAGAATAAAGGTCATGATACTTTCGGGTGATATACAATCCCAATTTCTCCATGATTGCCTTAGGCATGAGATTATGAGAGGCTTCGGAATCAAAAATAGCATTGTGTAACACATAGTCATGCAACCTAAGGCTGATGTAAAAAGGAGGTACATCATTATCTTGAGACTGACCATCCAATGCTGGACGAAAAATCAACTCAGGTCGATCATCCTCCACGTTTACCATATCAGATAATGGATCTAAACTCAAAATATTAGACACCTGACCCTTATAGCTGCTATTCTTCATCAATTCAGTCAAAGGAATGGATACTTTTAACTTAGCAATTTCATTTTCTAAGTTAAAATCTGAAGTTTTCTCTACCTCTTTAGCTGGGAAATCCTTATTTTTATTTTTCTCCTTTGATATATTTGGCTGATTGGATATTTCATTTGCTGATGGTGGTTTGCTAGTGGTGGGATCAGCTGTCTCTTTTCCTTTTTTCTGCACAACGAGTGGATCATTCTTTGGTGCTGTCACTTCCTTTCTTTTTTGAATTGGATTAATGGGTACATCTCTACTTCTGAGTGAATATTGTCACTACTGGGCGGTCAAAGAATTCATGTATCACCTCTGATATTCATCAGACTCTTCTTCAAGAACTATTGCATTCTCCAAGATGAAATTCTCGTCCCTTTGTACGGCTGAGTTCTCGGAATACTCCTCGTCTTCAGTGATAAAAATTGGCATATCATCAGGTGTAAATAAATGATTCTCTTCTCCAATTACATTCTCCTCGTCATCTGATTCTGAACCATGTACAAAATTCTGCTGTAAGGGCGTCTTCACTTGTTGTTGTATTGCTTGGTCTTGTACTCATTGCTCTCTTTGCTTGATTCTAAATTGTGGTTTCTGCTAGCCACGGAAGTTAGGATTTCTGACTTGCGGTTCAGACTTGTCAATTGTTAATCTATCAAACATCTTTTCCATCTTACGAAGCACTTGATCTGAAGTGGAAACCTCTTCCTTTGTTGTTACCTTCTTTTCAGCTTTCGTTCTAGCTCTCTTGGCAAGCAAATTGGCTTCAACACTGATTGCAATTTTCTGCATGTCTTCTAAAGTGGCCGGATCTCTTTCTCTTAATTGATAGGCCATATCAGGATCAAAACCATCCGGAAACTTAATCAAAGCCAACCCCATAGGTGGCTTCATATCAGCAGGAATTGCATTGTAAACAGAATTTAATCTAATACAATAATCTTGAACAAACTCACTAACGTTCCGTTTGATATTCTCATATTCGGAAAGGATCTGAAGAGGGTTTTTCTTCACTTCCCATCGATCCAAGAATTTTCTCTGAAGATTAGGCAATGTAGTAATACTTCCAGCCAGAAAAGCTCTGAACCACTTCCTTACTTCACCTCCAAAGGTTTGTACAAAAAGTCTCATTGTCACATTTTCCACATCAATCTCATGAAGGTCAAAGAAATATTTCATCCTATCCACATGTTGTTGAGCTGTAACACTTTGAGGAGTGTCATCAAACAATGGAATTTTTCTTTGATAATCATCGGGCATGTTATCCAAATTTTGAGGCAACACCAGGGGTGCAAATCGGGCAGCCATTGCTCTAGGTGGATTTACAACCAGTCTTGGGGATATAGGATGAGTCGGAGAAACTAATGTATGAGGTGTATTTGGTGTGGATGGAGGTGACACCACTGCAGATTTTTTATCAGAGATAGAAGGCTGCAAGTGAATGGTGGGAATGAAAGGAGGCTCGTTAGGAATTTCTGAACTAGATACAATTGCGGATGACCCAAGAGTTGCAGATGCAGACTCTATGAATTTGGGAATGTTTGTAGCCACAATAGAAGTTTGAATATTCAAGATATAACTGTCAATTGATCTACTGGTGCTTTCAATTTCAAGATCTTTGACAAACTCTGGACTTAGGACAGTAGAATCAATAGCACTTTCGAACTTGCTCTCAAAACAATGATAGCTCAAATTGTTTGTCAAACTCAAGATCTTCAAGATACTCAAAAACAACAGGACATGAATGAGATTTGAACACAGGAATCACAGTACTTTCTCGACGAAGGATTCTCGGAATAAGATTTGGATTTTCATACACAGGAGGTGGATCAGGATCCTGATTTTCCCTGGTGTGTCGTCTGGAAGCCAGTGTGTTGAATTATTTCCAAAAATCAAATGGACAAAAACAACTTGTTCAACCTATCAGATTCTAAGCTCATCACCCAAAATTCTATAATTTTCTGATGTACTGGGGAAATTTGAAAGTTTAGGTGTTACGTTTATAAGACTAGACCAGAGATTGATTGAAGAAGCATTCATCTACTTTCACTAATGCAAAGCAAGAGCGTTTCGAAGGCTACCTGGCTAAATTCAGGCTCCGTTTGTAGTTTATAAAACGAATAACACTAACAAACAAACAATATTCTCCCCAGTATGGTCGCCACTATGTTATGGCCTAAATCTACCTCAGGCTGAGAAAGGCAGAATTTAGGGTAACATCAAACCACGCTTAACCTGGTAGCTAGCCCTACCAGATCGGGAGAGGGCTCTCTCCTTGTCAATCTCAGCAAAAAATGATCAGTGAGGCTTGAGATGACTTGAATGAAAACTAATTTTAGGCTAGGTATGTATGCAAAAGATTCTTGACTGAATTTAATGATATTTTGTTGGCTCAAGAGGAAAGGCAAATTTGGGTCTAGGGAATAAGGCTCAATTTTGCAGAGATCTGAATGGGGCAAGGTAGGCAATTGATTTGACACTTCAATTTGAAAGAAATGGAGAGTTGAGACAAGTGAGGAGTTGAAAAGGGCAAGAAACCTTCAGGGATCCTCTTGAAACAGCTGAAAACATAGAAAGTTAAACAAACCCTAGGTAGAGCACTGCAAATTTTAATGAATTCTACCTTTATCCTTGTTTGTTTAAGTTAAGAAGAAATAAGAGAGAAAATGGTATAAATAAAACACCAGTAGACTTACATTTACAGAGAGAAACACACTATCAAAGCAAAATGCCACATGAATCCCATAGAGTGCTGCAAACCATGGTCTATTCCTTTGCCAAACTGCAGAGATGAATGTACAATGATGCTCAAAGCATTCCCAAAAGTCCAACCATGCTAATGACTGAAAAACCACAAGATATAGACAAACAATAACTCATCCCAGCCTCTAGGGGTCGAGCTCATAATTTTAGGAGCTGTTCCAAAAAAATCTAAACTGAGAACTAGAAAGTAGGCAATGGAACAACTTGCCTCTAAAAACTGGGAAACTGATTCATTCAGTTGCAAATTACCTTTTGATGGATGAATCTACCTCTATGAGTGAAAATTTAGCATAATTACATCAAAATCCATCATTTTATATTTAATTACATCATGATTTTGACAACTAGAAGGAAAAATTCAAACTGTAAAAAAAAACTAGGCGAAAAACAGAATTTTTGACCAAAAATGAGTAAAATCCTCCAATGCGCTGCGCCTGATTTCCCTATGCATCGCGCCTGTTTGCAGCTGATTTTGGAGGCCTTCCTAGTGTCCAAATTTTCTCCAAGTGGGATTTTTGGAAATTTCTTCCTGTCTACTTTCCAACACAAGTGGAATTTTTGAATTTGGCTTCCATTTGCCCTCCAAAATTGAGTTTTCCCAAGACTGCTTCCTGTGTGTCAAAAAAGGGCAGAAAGGTCATTTTTGGGGTGTTTTTGACCTTTTTGGAAGCCCAAAACCTATCAAAATTTCTTGGCCATTGGTAGGCATGCAAATTTTTCCCTGAAAAATCCAAAAATGCTGAATTTTTATCAAAAGGAGGTCTCCATCAAAAGTGAGAGCCAAGTGGTGCGGCGCATAGAGCAGAAAAGTTTGTTTTTTAGGCCAAAAATTTCAAAAATGCAAAAAATGTCCCAATTTTTTTGAAATTTGAGTTGAGTGTTCTTCATCAAGTGCTAAGTTGGGCCAAGTAAGCCTCAACCAATATCTGAAGTTTATCATGCTCTTTTTGCCTCCTCTATGCCTTCTTCAACTTGGCCTTCAGGATTTTGATTCTTGCTTTGCACACATGGTTTCTTGCCCAATAATGATTAGCCATATGCCTCAACATGTTTTTCTCTTTTTTGGCCTTCTCCAACAGCTTTTCCAAATGCATATTTACCCTTTGAAGCCAATTTTCACGATCATCTTCACTTTCTTGCTCAAGTGATGTCATCTTGGTTTTTCTCCTTTTGGCAGCTTGTTGGTTCTCACGTATGTTTTGCAGCTCCATAATGGTTTGCTGATCCTCTAGCTACTTGTTTCTTTGCTCAAGGTATTTGATTATCCACTTGGCTCTTTGTAGGTTGAGGGACAAAGTATTAATCTTCGCCCGTTGCTCCCGAATGATCTCTCTAAGCTTTGAGCTTGGTGAGCCCAAATCAGTGTAATCCTCCTGAATGAGAATAAAATCTGTCTCCTACCCTCCTGAAGGCCCTTCATCATGTAATGGTCACTTTCCCTTGTCCTATACCTGCACTGCTGATGGAGGAAGCGAGACCCCTTCCACCCCGGGTGGGGATAATACTCACTTGGCTGCTGCAATACAACCTTCTAGTGCCCTTTTGATAGGTGACAAACACCGGCACACTAGTGGTCTGTGTCTCATGACCCTCCTGCTGATGTGAAGGTCCACATATCTCATGGAAAGCTTTCGGAGGTACCTGAGGAGCTGTGAAGAACTCATGAGAAATGAAATCCTCCCACATAATGTCCTGCAAACCAAGCTGATGCATAACCACAATTTTGATGAGTGCAAAATGATATATACTATTATACTGCTGCTGAGGAGTTTTCTTTTGCACCAGGGTGGTCATCTTCTCAATATTTTGGCACATGAAGTAGGGGAGGTTCATCATTCTCACCCTGGTAAAATGCATCAGCAATCTGATGTGATAGGCATATAGGCGAAAAAACCAGCCCTCACAGTTGAAATACTTTATTATGAGTTTCATCAAAGGAGCATACGAGTTTTTGAGGTACCGAAAGGGAAAAACTCTGCTGAGTTGTCTCAAAAAACCAGGCTTGATGTATGGCTCATAGTGTTCCCTATCAATTTTCTGCCTTTTATTCCACTTCTCTCCGACATTTGGAATGTCGGTTGCTAGAGAGATAGACTCTGGTATCAAGGTGAATGTCACACCTGCAAGAGTGACTTGGCCATTATGTAGATGAAGCACAAACAATCTGGCCAACTCATGATGGTACTGGACTCTAGCAACAATCTCACAAAATTGATAACAAGATTTTTGTTGAAAACATGTGATAGCAAGAGGGCAGGCCTGCAGCTCGGCAAGTGAAGTAGGTTCTTCCTGTACATGTTTACCACTCTTGTGAGGTCTCCTTGGTGCATGCAATTCGGTTGGAGAGTCACTGTGTGTTTCTTCATCTCGGTCATAGGAGGAATCTAACTCCATGTTTGCCAAGGTTTGTGTTGTCTTAAATGAGTATGAAGAGTTTTAGGTGTCTTTGGTTTTTGCTGTCAAGTGTATGAAAATGTGTGAGGGACTATGAAAGGAGAGGGTAAGAGGGATTTTTGGAATGTTGCCAATTGGAATTTGGGGAATTGAAGGGTTTTAGGGATAGTTTCTAGGCTTTTGGAATAGCAATTGGGGTTTGGGAATTTTGTAGCTAGGATTTGGGATAATGGGAATTGGGATAGGGGTGAATGAATTTAGGGATATGGGGGATAGAGAAATGGTTTGATGAAACTAGAAAAGTAGTGAGGGAATAAAAAGGTGAGGGAGTGATGGCTACAAAAAACCAATTTACAAACCCTAAGCAATCATGTCTTGAGCAAGGAAGTAGGATTTGAATTTTTTATTAAATCCTCATAAACATCTTAAGACACACGTTTATTGGCATTGGAAGAATTTTTTGACTTACTTTGGACCAGAGGAAACCGAGCAAATTGAATGAAATCGTGGTGAAAATAGCTTGTAGCTCTACGCACTGCGCCAGTTATATGCGTCGCGCCAGTGTGTTTTTAACACTGTGGAGGCCGGTCCAATGCACCGCACCACTTGTATGCGCCGCACCTCTCAGCCAATGCACCGCGCCCCTGAAATTCGCACAGTTTCCCTTCAAATTTCTCCCTTTCTCCAACACGATTTTCCTTTGCTCAATATTTCTTCTTTGAATGCAAATGAGCCCTTTGAACATGAAAAATGACTTATATACAAGAGATTTTTATTTTTTCATTGATAAAACCCACTTTTATAATGTTTAAAATTGACACTTTCTTTTCAAACTGTGTTTTAGGCAGTTTGCTTCATTTTGCCTCTGATTAACTGAATGACTTGCTTTTTGTTTGCCTTGCAGGGGATGGATTTGCTAGAGCTTGACAAGGTGATTAGGGCTACCATTGAAGTTTCTTACATAAGAGAAAATTTGAAATTACATCAAATTTATACATAAAAAGATAAAATACTCTATTTTTTCTCAAAACAGAGTTTTGAGGAAAAATACATTTCTAGGAATATGATGATGAAATTTATTTAGTACTGGAACTTTATTCAACCTCTTCATGCACCTGCTGACCATTATTGGACATTTTGAAGACATTTCTGATGAAACCCTGGACCTAATGAAATTGAAACCCTAAAAAATGACTCTTGCAAACTATAGGACAAAAAGTGACTGCAAATGATGTTAATGAATGGAAATGGGCCAGCAGGTAAATGACATAAGGAAAAAATCTACAACAAGCCACTACCATCAGATGATCCATGCTCCTAATGGAATGCAGTTGACTAAGTGATACACCTAATATGCAATGCAACAAGATAATTTTGATCACTGACGGAGCGATGAAGATACCGACACTAACACACCCATTCTGCTTAATTGGAAAAATTCTCAATCTCTAGTTTAAGCTCATGTATGAAGGGTGTTAGTTTACATTTTACCCTTAAATTGCTCAGGATGCCTTGAGGATCATAGTTCCATGGAAAACTTTCTTGAAATTTATACTCTGCTAGTCTCTTTGTGATTTCTTTTTCTGCCTCTGTGTTGTTTATGATGAAAGGACCAATATGACTCTTTAGCTTGAATTGAGTTTTTTTCCTAGCAGCTAAGAAGTTAATAGAGTCAGAATTGAGAATTTGTCTTAAACACTCCAATGCAAAAATTCTCATGCTCATATATTTTGGAAACTTATAAGGTAATAAGTTGGATCCAAAAATTCTTATCTCTGTATGATTTTCATAAAGAAACCAGTCACCCATTTTATTTTGTTCTAATAGTTGCAAGATTCTTTTCATTTCTTCATCAATTCTGGGCTGCTCTACTTTGTATAAAATGTTCATTGCTGGATGTAGAAAAAGGTCTGAAAAATCTGTGTAGGTGAACTCAATACCCTCTTTCCTAAGCAATGAATTCCAAAAGATAATGGATAAAGGCTTACCCTCCAAGTCCATATTTTTCAATGCAATTGGAAAATTATCAACTTGGAAGAATAAAAATAAGTGAAACAAGTAGGATGAATATCTGAAAACCCCTTCAGTGGGTCGTTTGGTCAGCTGATGATGAATTCTATCTGCTATGAATCTGGCATAATAAAAAATGATTGTTGGAGTTTGGCCTAGAGATAAGGTGGATAGAAAGCCAAGAATGGGTTCATCAGTGAATCCATTTGTAAAGTATCCCAGTATAAAATATAGCATTGAGATAATATGTATACACCCTTCAGGAAATTTGGCAGTGGAATAAGGAGGGTTCAACTGAGGAATGTCAACATGGGAAGGCAAAAAGTTTCGAAATATCATAAATTTCATTGGGAAATCCGGGCCTAAGTACAACTGGGTCAAGGATTATATAGATAGGGGGATTGACTGAGGACCAGACAGTAATTGCAGCATTTGATTTATTGATTCTACTGTGATGGTAAAAAGGATTTCTCTGTCAGCATTAATAATGGCCCTTTGGTCTGGTTCATAATGTTTCTGACATAATCTAAGAAGTTCTTGTCCAGGGTCGGTCAATGGAACTACATATTTGGGCAAATGAGTCTGCCAAATAGGCATCTCATCCTTATCCAAGTATTTATCGTAGCACAAATTATGTATTTCTAAAAGGTTGAATTCTACAACATGATCAACAATCTTGTAGTCTATATTA